>PVLD010003999.1:0-132586 GCA_004027595.1 Dinomys branickii
AGCAAATTCCTCTCTCCTCTTCCGGCGGCTTTTGGGGCCCTCCGCGCGGCTCGCCCGACACGCGCGAAACGTGGGACCGCCGGGCGTCTCCGCCGCTAGCAAGCCGATCTCTGTCGGGAGTCGCCGGGGGGTTGCACCGTCTCGGGGGGGCGGGAGGGCCCGAGGCGGCCGCGCTCCCACTGCGCCTGGACCGATCCCCACTTCTTCCCCCCGGGGATCGTCCCCGGCTCCCAGCGTGTGGGACTTTCCCACGTCTCGCCCCGGCAGCCTGGTCCGCCCTACCACAACTCCCCCGGCATCTCAGAGAAATACGCCCAGTTTAAACTTCCCAGCCGAGGTTCCGGCATTCACGCTCACCAAGTCTGTCTCGAGCTGGTGGTGTTTATTAAGGAGGTTCGCTCCCTTGCTGCTCACCCGGTCGCCATCTTACCCGGATCCAGCGAAGTGTACATTTTAAATTGGGTGAGTCACAAGGTACATCAATTATATCTCAAAATCATTAACAAAAAGTAGTGGAAGTCATTACGGCTGAGTTGTGGGTAAGGGTCCAGAGGAAGAAGAACCAACTTTATTGGGAGGATGAGGTTTCCTAGAAGAGATGGCTCATGAGGCAAGTACTGAAAGGTTAGATATGACTCAAGAAAGGATAAGCTGTTTGGGTGGGGGGAGACTGCATGAGCAAAGCCAGGGAGCCATGAAGAGCTGTGAAGAGGTTTGATGTGGCTGGAGCTGTGGTACAAAAAAGATTAAGAGGATGAGGGAGACAAGTGGCTGCTGAAAGACAGGGCTTGGGAAGCAAGGAAAGGGTGGCCTAGAGAGAGCTTGCAGTGCCCCTTAGTGTTAAGCTTTGTCTTGCACATTTTCCCTGTGCCTTGAGGATGCTGAGAACACACTTTACAAGATCTTGTTTGGTTTTTAATGTATGTGATCTGAGACAACAGAGGACTGTGTTGTTTCCTGACCACAAGGCTTAGCGCTTTCTCTTAAATACTGTGTGTTGTCAGAAGGGCAGTGACCAATGTCACTGGGCACTGGGATGTCTTTCCAAGCTCCTGTGGCTCAGATGGTGGGGACAGGAGAGGCCTACAGGGATGGGGCAGGCTGGGGCAGGGCAGAAGCAACCCCCGTCTACTCACTGCACAGCTGGCCCTCATCTTCTCCCTGGGCGCAGTCCCGGTGGAAGTCGCAGGCCTGCCCGAGCTGGAGGACTGTCCCATTCCAACAAGTGAAGGAACTTTGCAGGGCCATCTTGGAGCCTGGGGATGTTCCTAGAGAATACACAGACATATTGCCCTGATCAGTTTGGGTGGCTGCAAGCATTGGCTAGCCCTGTGGGAAGGCAACAAGGAAAGCTTCCCCCTGCCGTGCCCTTCCCATCCCAAGGTCTGACCGAGACTCCTCTATCTCAATCCGGCCACAGGCAGGCCGACTCCAGTCAGCGAGAGGCTGTCACTCCCTAGCCCCCCACCTGGCCTGCTGAGGAGCTCACACCGGAGAGCTGATGATGGCCAAGGGTAAACGTTTGTTCCATGTTCCATAGACACTGTGGGGTTCTCAAACCCGTGCTGCATTGTGTTAGGCAGATGCAGTTCTCATGCAGTCTTATCTGTGCAACCACTCCTATCCTTAGTGGTTGGTCCTGGTTTTTGACCCCAGATTCCACTATCGCAATGATTTATGGAGTAGATTTTAGAGACACACAGCACTTCTGTTGTGAAATGCAAAGCACACTATCGTGAGAGCTGGCCCTGAGTCCTATAAGACTGGCTGTAGGAGGCTGACAATGCTCCTTGTCCACCTGGCCTATATATATAGTCTTTTTGAGACAGGGTCTCACAGTGCAGTTCAGGCTAGCCTCGAGCTCACTTTGTAGCCTAGGCTGGTCTCAAACTCACAGTGATGCTCCTGCCTCAGCCTTTTAAGTGCTGTGATTACAGTCATACACCACCCATGCCTGGCCCTACGTTTTTATAAAAGGAAGAATTTTGACTATATCTTTAAGCTTTGCTCCAGCTCTAAACTTCTTAGACAAATCATATTATCTAAGGGGAAGCAAGAGCAGTTTATAAGGCACATATTAGCAGTTATTAGTTTCCGTATTAAAAAGAATGCATTATGATGATTAGCCTGTGGCTACTCATGTGTCTGCAGGGCCCACAGATCCGGGCTATAGAGAGGAGCAGGCTGGCCTGGCCTGGTCTCTCCAATTTGAGTGGAAAACAGCCTGGTGCCACTCAAGGCCTGCCTGGTGCCTCCTGCAATTCAGTTCTTAGGCGGTAGAAGGTGCAGGAACTTCTGCCCCTGTGGAGACGAGCAGCTGGAGCCCACCCGAATTGATACCCCGAAATGTGGCTGCCTCACC
Organism: Dinomys branickii; assembly: GCA_004027595.1. NCBI lineage: Eukaryota > Metazoa > Chordata > Mammalia > Rodentia > Dinomyidae > Dinomys > Dinomys branickii. Next base: position 2,363 of record PVLD010003999.1, read on the forward strand.
CTCTCGCCTTATTTTCTAGCTCCGTCCCCTTTGGTAGCTATTTCCTCAGTAGTAACCTCACGCCCATCCCACCCACTACAGTGCTTAGGATGACCTAGTCTCCCAGTCTCTCTGAGCCTCATGCAGGAGGCTTCTCCAAGCCCAGCCACAAAATCAGATTTAGCTGACTATGATGTGAGACACTCCGGGGTGGGTGATTGACTTTTAATATCTAAAATTCCATGATTTTCTCTTTCATTGGACTGTTACCAGTGACACAAAAACTAATATGAAGTCCTGCCTATTTGCTTCCTGGGTTCCTCTGTCTACCTTAGCATGTCAGGCTCTGGGAGGAAGGTAGGAAGGTCTTAACAGTGGGTCTTAATATTTTCTGAGCAGGGAAACTGAGGTCAGAGAGGTGAGTGACTTGTCTAGGGTCACACAGTCAGTGTATGAGAGGCAAACCCAATTTGTTGTGCCTCAAAGCTGCTTTCCTCCATCATATGGTAGGGAAATGCTACAGGTGACCTTGTGCCCTCTGTTATAGGCTGCACTAAATAAGGCTGGGTTTATTAGATTACACACAAGCCATCTGGCATTGTCAGAATGGCCTCTAGCCTGGCCAGGCAGTCTCTGTGACTCCTGAGTGTGGGAAAACATGCCCATGTCCTTCCTGGCAATCACATCTGAGCCCTTTAACTTGTTCTCCAAGGCTGCCCATATCCCGGGCTCAAATTGCCTTTGCTGTCTCACCTCCCTTTGCCTCTCTCTGTAAATGCTGAGCTGCTGGTCATGTGAGGGTAGACCCCAGAGCCTGCTATCCATTCCAGGTATAGCTCACAGTCTCTGCCTATGACTGTCTTCACACATTTTTTTGACTTTGGCTCTATTTACCTGATTCTGGAACTTATATGGGTGTATTTCCATCTCTTGATCATGTTGCCTCAACTTCCGGCATCCTCAGCCCTAGCCAGGCTTGGTCCTCAAGAGAGCTCATGACTGGCCTGAACACTACCCCCGAGGGGCAGGCTGACTAGTGTATCCCAAATGACCACACCCTAATCTCGGGAACCTAATGTGAGTGTGAATGTTACCTTACACGGTAAGAAGGACTTTACGGATATGATTAACGCTCTCTAGATGGAAAGAGTCTCCTGGATTATCAGGTGGCGCCTCCTTCCTTATCAGAGGGAGGCAAGAGAGTCAAAGTAAGAAGCTGAAGATGTGATGCTAGAAGTGTGAGTGTGGGGTGATGAGAGGAAGGGGTCCTGACCCATGAATTGCAGGAAGCTTCTAGAAGCTGAAAAAGTCAGGGAAATAAATATTCCTTAGATTCTTCAGAAGGAAACAGCCCTGTCCAACAGCATACTTTTAGCCCAGTGAAACTGATTTCAGACTTCTGCCCTCCAGGACTGTAAGAGGATAAATTTGTGTTGTTTTAAGCCATTAAGTTTGTGATAGTTTGTTACAACAGCACTAGGAAATTAATATACCATCTAAATCCAACTCACACTGAAATCACAGACCAAGTCTGCTTAGGGTCGGGACAGCTGAAGCCCTGTGTAGATTTATTTAGACCAACTTCTCAGTTCTTTAACTTTTTTTTTGTGACTACTTTCTTGTGGTTTCCTAGTCTGGTTGACTACCTATTTCTTCCTTACAGAGGATGAAAAATGCTGTCCCCGTCCTCCAGACAGCCTAAGATAAAGCTTCTTCCAAATACCATACATATTCTGAGAGACATGAAGAAGGAAATTCACCCTTGCTCCAACACTGCCCAGTTCCAAGTATTTTCAGGTGACTTATTAACCCCTCCCCAAAGAGTGACACAGAGGTGAAGACCTTCCCTGAGGTGTTGGTGTGTGAGCCTGGCTTGGGTTCCACAGACCATTTCCAGCAACCAAGGGACAGAGGCTTGAGGCCTGAGGCTTGTCTGTCCACTAAGCCTTGTAACACTAGGACAGGGAAGCTCTACTCTCTGCACTTTGCAGGAGGAAACGTGAAGCCCAGTGACACTGCCTGTCTTCTCTGCTCCTCTCTCAGGGCAAAGGTATTGCTAGGGTTTGAATAGAGGTCCTCTCCCTTGTTCCTAACTCACGCAGGACTTCAGTCCTCAGAGTCATGGGGTAATAGAATTTAATCTCACCAGTGAGTTTGAAGTGAGGCCTTTTGGAAGTGATTAGATTGGACTAGGCCTAATGATCAAATCCTGGCCCCTTTGTAAGGAAAGGAAAGAGATTACACAAACACAGTGACAGACACGTGTTCCACATGCCATGGTGTGATACAGTCAAAGGGGCATCTCACCAGGACCTTTGCTGTGGTGTTTGGACTTCTGGCTGTGAGGTAAATAGACTGTGAACTAAACAAACCTCCTTTCTTTAAAATGAGCCTGCCTTACATATTTTATTAAGGAATGACAAACAGACTAAGTATTAGGATTAAAAACTTCTCCTTTGAATGTGCTTAGTGGTTTCCAAGGCATTTTTCCTAGGTGAAATGATCATAGGTGATAGTTAAACACAGTTAGGGCTTTATTACTCCTACTCTCAGCCCTACTGCAGAAAACAGGCAAACTGAAGAACCTGTAAAGTCTCCCCTAACCTTCGGGGCACATCTCAGCTGTGTCATGTTTGATTCAAACCACGTCTCCCTTCATGTGTTCTTCATGAGCTCACAAGTGCTTCACATGCCAATTTCTTGGCCTTCCCCAAGTAGGTCTGACAGCTTCTTCTACTTTTCCTCCATTCTAAAAGCATAAACCTATCATCTGAAGTTTGAAAGCAGGTTAAAAAGAAACTAAAAGAAAGCCTAGAGTCCCACCACCCAGAGGCCATTTTTAACACCTTGGTGGATATATCTTCAGGTTTTTTTCTGCCTATGCTTTAATCATGTCATATGTGTATAGGCCTCAAAATAATTAAGGTTATATCATAAGATCTTCCAGGGGCTTTAAAGGTTCCCCCAAAGAATACTTTTTAACGGTTACAATACAATGTGAGGTTCACAGTCATTTATATAAACATTATTAGATGATTGGGCTGCTAGTCTGTTTATAATAACACTTTGAAGAATATCTTTGAGCATAAACCTTTGCCTGCATTTAATTTCAGATTACTTTCATAGGATAGATTCCCAGAAGTGGAATTACTGAATCAAAAGGTATAAACATTTTAAGGGCTCTTGACACATATTGCCAAATTGCTCTGTAGAAGTTAATCCAATTTACAGTCTTTACTGGCTGTGTTCGTACATGCACATCCTTCGTACTCCATCCTGGCCAGCCCTGAGCTTTATTCTACTTTTAATTTTTAACTAAAGGGATCTCCCCACTGTCTTATTTTGAATATCTTTGATAGTGAAGTTTAATGTTTTTCCACATGCTGCCAGCTTTTTCTTTTCTAGTGCTGTGCATGGAACCTCAGGCCCCACACATGCTGGGCAAATGTTCTACCACTGAGCCACAACCCCAAACCCTTCTTCACATTTTTATACTTCATTAGTAAGGATGTAAAACTATTTACTGTGTGTGTGACATATACTTAGTTATATATATTTCATGTATATTTTCATTGTTTATAATGTATTTTGGTGTATAAGAATTTAAAATTTTCATGTTATCTAATCCTATCTGTATTTCCTTTGCTGACATTTGCTCTTTTTAATGCTCATAGAGTTTGTTCTCTGAGAGACTAGTAAGTCATGCAGGTCACCGTGCATTGTTTTGGGGTTTCCTTTCCCCTTGGGGATGCCTTTCACCAACTCCTCGCCTGTAAGCAATGGTGATCTGGATCGTGGCACTTCACCTGGGACATTTTCACAGATTCTTCCTTCTCCCTCTCCATGAACAGCTTTTTCCTTAGTCATTTATAGTGCATCACTTCTTGCTTTTAACATGTGGACAGTCTGCCTTATATTACTCTGTTTGTATGCCTGTATTTCTGACCAAAGGGTGAGTGACTTGAAGGTAGCCATCAAGTCTTATGACTCTACAACAGTGCCTGGGATCTAGCACTCCCAACTTCATATTTGAGATTTGAACTGATCCTGTGTATTAGCTGAGGAAGGTATTACTATACACAGCAGCCTAGAGTGGTCACATGGCCTGCCAAGGGACAGGTGGAAAGCTGTATTTCTGACACTTTGTTCTCCAAGCAGTGTCTGTGTGTGGGAGTACCTAAGTGATGGATGTCCTCAGAAATGTTGATACTGGGGGCAGAAGGCCAAGAAGTCAGTATCCTGGCCCTTCACCCACAAGCAAAGACAAAGAGGGGGTGCAGGTGGGGATGGAAGCTCTGCCTTCACTCTCTGGATGCCCTGTACTTTATGAATTTTATCCCAGGACCCCTCTTTCTGGGCTGAGGCACAGTAGTAGCCCAAAGAAACTGTCTCTTTTATCCCTGTTTCAACCAACTTCTCCCCATTTCCTTTCCCAGCTGGAGAATTTCAGGCTCCCTGGAAGAGCCTCCTCCGTACCCAGGGAGCTTCATGCTCACAAGAAGTTCAATTAGATAGATGCCTGGTACTCTGATTGCCACTGCCAGCCCAAGCTCAGAACTAATGAGGCGCAGCAAAAAACAACTGCTCTGTCTTCTCAAGTTCTTTTTTTATGGGGGCATAAATTCCAAAGAAGAGAGCACCCTGGTAAATTGTGTTAATCAAGGGCCCAAGCTTCCTAAACAGCATCATCTCTGAGGCCCTGGTTGGTGATCCTCCGCCTCCAGAGCAATAGGGAGGGGCAGAGACTTGGACATAGAGAAACACCGCTTGTTTCCTGCTAGTTCATGGGTGCTGGTGGTTCCTGGGCACCACTGAAACACCTAAATGCCCTAGCTATAGGAAGGTAAGAGAGATCTGAGATCAAGCTATCCATGGGAGAGTCGGGGCTTGGGAATCTTTCCTTTACAAGGGTGTTGTCTATGGGAATTTGCTAATTAGCCTTTGAAACAGCAGTTCCTCCCAGGCTAACAATGCAAGTCACTGGGAGTAAGTAGTAAATTGTCTTCATTCCTTATCGCTGTATAGCATTTTAAAGCTTTTGGTGTGTTTTCCTAATCCTTCCTTGTTTGAGCCTCATAAAAATCTAGAGGAACGGTTATTATTCCCACCTGATTAATCAGATGACTGAGGAATCAAGGGCCTAGACAATATGCATTGTTTTTAAACAGTAAAACATTACAGTGTATTACCAGTCACTTACCAGGTGCTTTGTCTAAGGCCTCACCGCTAAGTAAACCACAGTGCAGGACTGAGAACCGAGTCAGATGGTGCCAGGGTGAGATCCCCTCCTTGACTGTCTTTCAGGAGCAGCGCCTTGGCTGCCTGTGGGAGTCACTTGGGAAGTGGAACTCTGCTGATGCGCAGGCTCCACCTGAACCAATGAAGCCCATATCTCTGGAGAAGAGGCCCTTGGCATGAGAGATTCCCATAGACAACACCCTTGTAAAGGAAAGATTCCCAAGCCCCGACTCTCCCATGGATGGCTTGATCTCAGATTTCTCTTACCTTCCTATAGCTAGGGCATTTAAGGTGTTTCAGTGGTGCCCAGGAACCACCAGCGCCCAGCACCCTCTCAATTCTTGAATACCACTTCCAAGGAGAGCCAGAGGAATGTGCAGCTGAGCATCTGGTATCTCAGGTGGATCCTCACCTCCACTGCCACTGCAGCCCTCTGGTACAGTGACGGTGCCAATCTCAAATCCCTGCTTCTAGACCCTTCCATCTCTGACGTCTGGCCCTGGGGTTCTAGGCAGTGACTGTATGTTTATGTGGTGGATTTGATGAAGCTGGTGCCAGCTTGACTGATGCTGGTCATTGTTAATGACTCTACCCTGAAACCTTCTGCCCTCCTATACATTTTACTAAGCCACTGGCCCAGAGAGCTTGCCTCATATTGGCTTTTCCTGTCTCAGTCATCTGTCATTTGCCTCCTGGAACATCTCTCCTGAAACAGCATGCCAAATTTGTTTGTCCATTTATCTTCTCTGCAGATGCAGTAGAAATTAGTTCAGGTTTGTATCAGCAACATGTGTGGCCTGGGTCAGGTTATGTGAGGTGTTGTTCTACACCACAGGCGATCTAGTGGGTCCATTTGCTAGGAATGACTCCCGGTGCCCAGCTGTGCCTTCAAAACAGACACCCGCACAGCCTCTCCTCCTTCAATTGTGTCTTGGAGATTTGATGTTACGAAATCTACACAACTCTTCTAACTCCAATTTCTTTTTAAAATGAGTGTCAAATTTTAGGGCACTTAATTAGTTTTTAATTAAGGTGATTTATGTGGCATTAAAAAAGACACATTTGTTTCAGCTTTCTGGCCATCTCCCACCTGCTTGCTCTTGCCTAACTGATGACACTCACTAAAGGTGAGGAGCGGTAAGGGCTGCTTCAGTGAGAAGGGCTCTTAACTTTAAGTGAAGGGGAGATGATGCGCAGAGAAGCGTTACAACTAGAGGACATCGGGCCAGATTCAGAGCTGAGTCTGGGGGCCTGGGCCTGGCTCCTGCCTGCTGCGTGGAGGTGTAACGTTTCCCAGGACTAGGAGAACCAGGTGCCCAAGGGTAAACAAGCCCAGAGACATGAAAATGGGTGGTGATGTGATGAGGATGCAGTCAAATAGTGCTCACAGGCTAACAGCCACAGTTCCTTTGCTGACATTAATGGGGGTGTTGGAAGGCCTGCAAACTGTGCAAATTAATCCTGGCAGAGGCCAGTCCTGCTGAGAGCTTTGGGCCTCATAACTGTAGTGCAGACAGCCTCATTATGGAACTGGCATCTTGGGTCCCTACCCAACATGTAAGTGGGTGAAGAGGGAGCCTGGCTCTGCACTTTTCTGTGGGGCCTGAGCTGGCCACTAGCCCTATGGGATCGTGAGCCAGTCTTTTCAGCTCTGAGTCTCAGTGTCCTTGTTTGCAGACCATCAAAAGCCAGCATTCACATTCACCACAGGCTGAACCCGTTGCACTGATAGTGTGGCCTTGGACGCTCAACATCAGAATTGTGAGGTTCAGTGATCATGCTGCTTCCTGGGCCTCCCTCCAGCATGTTTGGGAGAGCAGTCCCTAGCCAGTGTGTCCCACAAGCTCTCTGAGTGATAAGTGGATACACCACAATCTGAGGACCCTAATGCTGGGGACATGGGCATCCATCTCCAAACCTAAGCCCTCTGCCGTCACCCACTGACCCACACTCTCACCGTGCCAACTCCTTCCATGGTCCAGGATTCTCAGTTCCTTCCACACCCAGATTGCATTTTTGTGATGACTCTAGCTGGCCCAAGGGCCCATTTTGTTCACTTTGTGCTGATAAGATTCATAAGATATAGAGAAAATAATACCAGGTTCCAATCTTCCTCCAATACTAGTTAGGAGGATGAATATTAACAGTTTCTGGTTCCCTCATCTACATCAGGACTGCTGTCTAACTTTCTGTGAGGATTATGTGAAACAATGTGTCCGTAAAGTATGTGGGTTCTTATTCTGAGGTAATTTAAGAGCTATCTCAAAGAGTTTGGGGCAATTAGCCATGAAGAGCGGGAGCAGAAGAGCCAGTGAGGGGCAGCACAGGCCGAATCTTGGGAACAGACAGAACCTTTGGGTGCCTCTCACATCACACAATCAAGCTGAGACTCTACAGGGCCTGACCCGTCAGTGAAACAACAGTGGAAACAAACCTGAAGTAATTTCCAGCACAGATGATAGCTACGAAAGATAACACTTGCAATGATGAAGTTTTAGCATACTGACTCCGAGTGACCTCATCGTTAGTTACAATGCCCTCCGATCGCAGCTCCCTCAGGGCCTAGTCCTACCATGTCACCTCTGGTTTTCGTAACATGCAATCCAGATTGCACAGCCTATATGCCCAACTTTACCATGTCCCTTTGTGTCTTCGAACACCATGACCTGCAGCTTCTTATAGCCTCTGTGTAATCTGGTTCAGTAGTCTAGAACCGTGTTCATCTGAACAGCTCCTTCTACGGCAAATGCCACTTCCACACCTGTTGTTCTTCTCCCTGGAGGAAGCTGAGTGTTTCCCTCTGGAGTGCTTTGGGAATGGCTGCCTGCCTTCTGGTGGGTACTTACCTCACTCTTCTGGGTGTTTGTATCTACACTTCTAGCTTTTCCCAAATACATCATAAATTCTACAAGGCAAGGGGGGCATCTTCCTAATTTTACTCCTGGAGAGGAGTGCTGACGAATGTATGTCCAAGGAAGACAAATGAGAACACCAGTGGAAAATGTCACTAGGTGAAGTTTCCTGCATCCTGCAAGGACTTTCTGGTTTCTTTGGGTTCTACCAAAGAAAACCCATGCACTTCCCTGCCCCCATCCAATTCAATCTCTGTTTTTATTGAACAGCTATTTTTAGAGCCTCTGCCATATGCCTGGCATCAGAGCGAGAACATTGAAGACACAGTCACCTGGGACCCAGTTTGAAGAGGTGGTCACAGGAGTCATCTCTGTGGGAGGGATATTGGAGCTGGTATGGAAGGGTGAGAGAAAACCAGCTATGTCAAAAGTCTGGAGGAGCTGGCGGTGTGAACATATGTAGTGACTCAGAAATTGAGCAAAGGCTGGTATGGCCAGAGGGGTCCCAGAGGGTCATGGAGGATGGCCACAAAAGTCCAGCTAGGCCAGTCCCTGCAAGCTGTGGTTAGGGGTATAAATTTACTTCAGAGTTTAAACAGGAGACTGAACACTATTTGATACATCTGTAAAAGGATCATTTGGAGCCATTCAGGAAGAACAAACTAGAGAGGGCAATAGCAGAGGGAAAACCAGTTGGCAGGCTGCTTCTGCAGTTGATCAAGTAAGTCTGAGGGCAGCCTGGGTAGGGCTGTGATGGGCGAGTGAAGGGAAGTGAGTGTGTGACATGTCGGAGCTGCCCTGACGGGACCTCCTGGTGGACGCAGGTGAGGGTGAGGGACTGAATGACATAGAGCTTGGCACTGGGACAGAATCAAGGTTTCCCACTGGCATGGAAAAGCCCTTAAGGGGTTGTTTCAAAATTCTAATTCCTCGTACCAAGTTGGTCTTCATATGAATTTACTAAGAACCGTAGACATTCCTGTAGGTCATCAGAGGGAGGCGGAATGTGTTTCATTTTCACGGTTGAGCTCTCTGAAGAAATTAAAATTTTCTTATTCCTTTTGTAGCCTCTAAAGTCCCTTTATTTTGTTGCATGCTCTTTTTTCATAAGGTTTCCCTTTTTGACATTTATCTTTGTTGCCTTTGCTGAAAAGACACACCAATAATTTTATTTTTAATATTATAAATGACCTCCATGTACATTTTGCCATTAATCTCTCTGAAAAGTAGTGATATTTAACCATTCTGCACCACAGCTCCCCATAAAATAATGTCATTTTCTTCTCTTGTTAGTTCAGTAAACAATGAGCAATTCCAATTGTACCTTGGAGAATTAATACTAATCACAAACAAATTACAGCTACAACTGAGACTGCTGTGGGGACCAGACTTTGGATTCTGCCGCAGAGATGGCGGCTTGGGATGGGAGAGTAAAGGTAAGTAAGAATAATTCAGCTGGAGGAATAAAGACCATGGGTGCCTCTAGGCACCTCCAGCAAGGGGAACTGGTTGGATTCAGCTCTCTGGAAGGTCTGTAGGAGGGCATCCTTCCTCTAGGAGACCTATCCGTGGTAGTCATGGAGAAGAGCCGGCTGCTTACTGAAGATATAAGATAGGCAGTGGGTGAGAATGCAGATATTAATCACGATAATAATAACTCACCATTTATAAGTTCTTACAGTGTTCTAGGTCCTAGTGCAAAGTCTTATATGGTTCATTTTACTTAGCTCTTCCAGAAACTACATGAAGTGATTATCTCCTTTTACTGAGAAGGAAACCGAGATACAAGAGTTTGTAAACTAAGTCCCCAAACAATAGAGTATTGGCAGAGCCAGGGTTTTATGTCTGCTTGAGCCAGAAGCCCAACAGCTTAATATTCTTAAGTGATCAGTGTAGAAAGGCCATTTTAGAAGCTCCAGGAATAAAGAAAAGGAAGACTAGATTGTGAGGCAGTGGGATACCAGAGAGAACGTGTACAGTGGGTGGAAGACAGAGGCCCCTGCAAGCAAGCCGGGAGGCTCAGGGATTCAAAGAGGATGGCAGGCTGGAGGGCGGTATTGGCTGGGCTTCTGAGTAGGATTATAGTCTCTTAACAGACTGCCAAGAAGGCTTTCAGGTAAATGATGTACCAGGTAGGTATTAAGACTAGGTCCAGGCACAGGGAAGAAGATGGAATTTGAATGTCAGAGATTTTGTCCTCACGGACCTGGAAAAAATCTGCTATCTTTAGAGGCTGTTGGGGTAAAATGAGATAATTGTAGAAAAGTACTTTGTAAAGCATCTAGTGCAGGGATGTTGAACCTTTTAGAGTTTTCAATGGTACAAACAGCAGGCTGTGCCATGGGTTCACCACCACTGACCCAGTGTTAGCAAATGGTTAAGATTAATTTGTAATATTTACCATCTGACATTCATATATGATCTCACTAAACCCACTGGGCTTGGCTCCCTCACCTTGTCTTAACTACAATGTTTCTTCTCAGTGAGGCTTTCTCTGGTGACTTTCAAATCTCTCTCCTATCCCCACCCCAGTCATAGACAATCACTTGCCTCCCTATTGTTTCTCCTCACTACTTACAACTTTGCAACACCCACTTCCCATATTGATCTTGTGCCCTTTCTCCCCAGCTAGCATTTGGGGAATGGAGAGCTTAGCATGTATGTCATTGCTTAGTTCCCAGGACCTAGCACCATACCTGACATATAGTAAGACTGCAGTAAAGTTTTCAGAAAGAATAAGTGAATAATACTTTTTAACAAGCACTTTTAGTTAATGGACTCAGAAGCAAGATTTCTGCTTCATTCACAACTTAGAGCTGGTATTTCAGAGCAAAGACATTTCACTGAAGAGGACTTCTGTGTAGTCCAAGTCCTAGCCTAGAGCTACATGTGTATCCAGGTTAGAAAGCAAATCATGTAAGGGGCTGACTGCAGTGATCTTGACCTCTTTAAGACCTTGCACAGTGACGCTAACTCTGTCCAGGGCCAGGGCTACATGCTCATACCGGTACTAAAGCTGCAACAGATGGGGGTTATGGCTAGTGGCACCACACATGGAGCAGGGAGTGATACCCTATTCACAGTGAGTGAGGAGAGGCTGGGAGACAGAGCGTCCCATCCAAGTGCAGATCCAAGAGGGTACTGAAACCAGGCCTTGTGCTAGCAGTGTGCACTGGATGGACCATCCTTCCAGTCAGGATCAAGACGCAGCAGCATTTCTTTGGAGGGAACGTGAAGTTTCAGCGTTGCTCATTTTGATAGGCTGAGTCTGGCAAAGCAATATGGAAAGGGAACTGAGCATCCCATGCAAAGATCAAGGTTCCTTGCTTTGGTGAGGTATCAAGAATCTCCTTAGCTCTTTGCATTTTTAACTTATTTCCCACATGGCACTGAGCATCACACCTAGAGCCACTGGACTGCTGAGCTTACTATTCAACCTTTAATTTTTTTTTAAAGTTTGAGACAGGGCCTCATCAAGTTGCTCAGGCTGGCCTTTAACTTATGATTCTCCTGCCCCAACCTCCCAAGTAACTGGGACTGCAAATATGGGCCATCACACCTGGCTTGTTTTTAATTCTTCCATTAAAAAAATCGCAAAATTGGGAGAAACCTAATGAAGAAGAGAAACAGGAATGATAGGCAGAGTGAGTAATGGTAATGAAAATTCTATAATACTATACAGCAGCCTTTTTTGCATCATCTTTCACTTCCTCCTTTAAGGGACATGCAAAAGATCACTGATTTAGGATGGGTTAGTACAAAATAACTGAAAATAGCATGTGTTGGTGATGGAGTATGGAGAGAAACTGGAAACTTTGTGGATTATTGGTGGGGATGTACGTCGTGCAGTTGTGCCAATGGTAGAATCATCATTTGACTCAACACTTTCACTGCTCAGTATATATACAAAAGCAGAGTCTTGAAGAGCTTCTTGTATATCCATGTTCACTGTAACATAACTCGCAACAGTCAAAAGGTGGAAGTAACCAAAATGTCCATTCATTGGTGAGTGGATAAAGAAGGTGTGGCGCATACATACACCAGAGTAGGAAATTCTGGTATGTGTCGCAGCATAGATGAACCCTGAAGACATTGTGACAAGTGAAATAAGCAAATGACAAAGGACAAGTGTATGATTCCACTTATGTGAAGCACCTAGAGTAGTTGAATTCATAGGGACAGAGAGTAGTGTGGTGGTTTTCAGAGCTGGAGAAAGGGGAGTTGTTTCATGGGTGTAAAGATTTAGCTTGGGAAGATGAAGAAGTTCTGGAAATTGGTTTCACAACAATGTTGAATATACTTAACACTACTGAACTGTATGCTTCAAAATAGTAAGATGATAAATTCTATGGTATGTGTATTTTATCACAGTTTAAGAAAAAGATGATAATTTTGTTGGCCTTGAAAACAAGCTGTAAAGAAAATGGCAGGGCCAGAAGAAATCAGTGTTTCCTACTGAGAAAGCCTGTTGCTGTGGCCCAGGAAGGAGTTCAGGCTCTTCTTTCCCTCTTTCTTCTTCTTGTAAGTCCTCCTACTCTTTGGCTTGCAGTGAGGCAGCAGGCATAGCCGGAATGCATTGGCCTGGCAGTGAGATGCCTCGGATCTAACTTGATGCTGTCATATGATCTTGGGCCAAGCACTTTCCTCTCTGCTTGGGTCTGCTTACATTGGTGAAACGAGGGAGTTGGACCAAGTGAGCGTTAAAGGGTTTTTGCCCCCCTCACTGTGCGTCAACATCTCAGCCAGAAGAGATCTGTGAAGAAGAGTTTTCATATATAGAAAGAAGGTGTTAGGGGCTGGTCTGGTAACGATGATATGCAAAACCTATGGGCAGAGAGAACTCTTGGCTCAGCTAGGCTCCTCTAAGCCTCAGATCTGGTATTAAAGAGGAGGAAAGTCCCATGAGGGCTATTTGGGGCCCTGCAGGTCCCCAGGCATGCAAAGCTCCATCTCTCCTTTTATGCGTGTTTCCCAGCCCCCACGGGGGTTCTTCTAGGTACTATAAACTTGAGAGAGAGGTGCTACTGAGCAAAGTCTACACTTTTATATAGAGAAAATAGGTGAGAAAACAGATTAAGATTTGATGAGATAGGTCTATGAGGACACCTATAAACATTCATGCCTCTGGGTCTCAAGCAGGTGCTGAGTTACAAGGCCACAGACTTGTGTCCTCTCTCTCTTTAGGAAGTATCCAGAGAGGGCAGCGGCTCTGCCACAGAGTCCCTAGCACCACCAGGGGTAGTAAATTTCAAATAGGCCCTTTAAATTGTATGCACTCCTCAGTCTACATGATCTTTTAAATTTACTCAATATGTGCAGGGGCTAAAGAAGTGAGATTGGTTTTGGGGATAGATGGGTGAAACTTGGGCCCCACCACTTGGTCCTGAATCAGGCATTCAGTTGTCTTCAGTTCAGTATCTACCACACAATGTTGCTTCAAGGTTCAGAAAAACTATAATTAAACCCCAGTGCTTGGTACATAATAGCTATTCAGTATGTGGCAAATGATAACGAAACGTGATTTAGAATCTTGAAGCCATCCTGTAATAATACAGGCTAAAATTGTGTGTGTGTGTGTGTGTGTGTGTGTGTTGGTTTAAACTTATCTGAATATTCTTTTAAAATTCTATTGGGAAGATTATGGAGGGATTGGATCTTTTATCTTCTTTCCTTGAATTCAGGCATGTTTATCTCTTCTTGGGCCAAGAAAGTATGATGAAAACCCACATGGGTTTTGAGGGTATCTCATAACGGTCTATACAATTCTCTTCCTCTTCATGCATATGCTCAGCATTGGAGCCTGGGACATCTATGTTAGAAACTTGACACCACCATGCTGGAGAGGCTGAGGGTAGACTTCTATTCTGGTGACAGTCCTCGTTGAGCCCAGCCTCCTGCAATCTTTGCCAAGTTGTCAGACATAAAGCAAAGCAACCCTGGGCCCCAAAAACTGATCTGCCAGCTGAATACTATGATAAGACCTGTGCTGATGCATGTGGTGCAAAAAAATCACCTAGTTGAACTGTACTTGAATTATTGTCTCCCAAAATCATGAAAGATGAGAAAATGGGGAGTGTTTTAAGGTACTACATGCTGGGGTACTTGTTACTAAGCAGTAGATAACCTAGATGCATGAATGATAGGTACATTGTGAAGGAGTGTCTAACTATGGGCAAGAGAAGGCCCTTATGCTCAAAGAACGGCAGGAGTTCATCAGAGTGAGGAAGATCAAGGGACTCCAGGAAAGAAGGTGGTCTGGGTCTGTGTGAGAACTGTATGAGCCAGGGCAAGGTGGGGGCCAGGTCAGAAAAAACAAACAGGAACCAATTCATAAAAAGTCTTCACTGATAGTCCCAAGAATTCAGACTTTAAACTTCATATGCATTATCTTACATAGATCATCCAGCTGCTATATGAAGTAGTTGTTATTTTATTGAGAAGGAAACTAGAATCCAAAGATTTGTGAAATTGTTCCTAAGGTTATAAAGCATGGGCAGAGCTGGCTTTTTATGTCTGCCTGAGTCAGAGGCCCATGTTCCTAATATGCTAGACCCAGCAGGATGGAAAAAGCCATTTTAGAAACTCAGGAATAAACAAGAGGGAGGATTGTGAGGACAAAACATCCAACGCATTCTCAGAAGGAACAGGACTAGAGCAAGAGACAGACTAGGACATATCTTGGAGGCTGGGAAGGGGAGGGGCCGTGGCAGGAGCCCACAGATCCCTGGGGTCAGGGCAAGGCTGTGGCATAGGGAAAAGGGGCTAGGAAGGGGTATTTCAAAGAGAGAATTAAGGATGAGACTACAAGGTGTTGGGGGAAGAAATACAATAGCAGAAGGTTTAGGCAGCTGGGCAGTGGTGGACTTTTTTCTGTAAGGGCAGCAGTAAGAAGCAGGCTGCTCCCTCTTGGGGCCCATGGTGGCAAGGGCACTATATTGAACTGTTCACCTTTTGTCCTCCTATAGAGACTCTGGGGCTGGCAGGCAGCTCTGTGGCATTGATGAGGCTCAGGAACAGGGCTACAACAGAAATGCTGAGAAATGTATGGAGGACTCTGCGGCTCAAATATTCTTGGAGGGTATGTCTGGGAGTGGACAGCACAGGGACTGTGTGTGCATCTATGCCCATTGGCTACAGCAGGGTGAGGTTGGAGAGATGGTCCCACCATCCCAGCTGCCTGCGGTTCCCATGAATGTGGCTCCCACAGCATGAATAAATTCCTGCAGGGTCTATCATCCTGCAGGGCCTTTCCATTGCCCTCCACCTGCTCCCCATTAGGATAGATTTGCTGGAGGATTTAGAGCAGGTGAGAGCAGCCACAGGGCCAAGACTCACAGATCTGTTTACAGGCCCTCTCCACCCACAGTCAACAGTTCATGTGTCGCCAGTATTGTTTTAAAAACTTTGCAAATTTGATGCAGACCAATTTTGAAAATCAAATCCTCAGTTGACTTGTGTACTTCAGCTGCATTATTACGAGAAACAGCTAAATGGGTAGGATATTGTATTAACTGTACAGATGCAGCTGAGAATGTTATCAACTCTAGCATGTATGAGAACCCATAAAGCAATTTCTAGATTTAGAACTAAATCTCAGAAAGAACATTCATTTTCCTCTGAATACTCTGAATCTTATAACTGTCCTGTTTCCCTTTTTGTTTTGGCTGCTAGAAAGCACAGGAATATAATTTAGCCAAATTTCAGTGATTATGTAGAGATTTTATGGCACCTTTGTACTAAAATATTCCCGTATGTCACCCTGATTTATTCATTCATATGTTCACATTATATGTAATTGCAGGCCACCTCAAATCTTCTTTTGAATAATGCAGAAATAGTTTTTTATCTGTTATCTTCAAAGACTTCAGCCTGTCTATTCTCATTGAAGATAAGTAACTTTGTCATAAATAAATACAATCCAATGGAAAACTATTCACAGGAATGACGCAGTGATATCCACATCCTCTGGCTCTTCTACCCAGTGGCAGAAGCTCATTTCCCTTTCCTTTCTGAGATGGCTCACAGAGGTCTCTAGCCCCAGACACTGTACTGAACTATTTAACCAGGCCCACCATTTCTACCTCTACCTTCTCCTATGTTCTACTGGCTAGAGGCCTCGGCAAGTCAATATGCCCATTGCGGGCAGCCGGGTGTATAACCCAGCAATGTCCTGGTCCCAGGAGTCCAAAGGGCTCTTCTTTGCAGAGTCTATTCTGACATAAGACAATCTGGCCCAGCAAATCTGGCCCTATCAGTGACTCAGATGATCCTCAGCCATCAATGTGGGCAGGACGGGTTCTTGGCCAGAATCTGTACTATGCAAGGAGATGGTTGCTGTTGGGAGGTTGGTAATTTTTGATGAAGGTCCAGAATTGGCTGCTGCTTGTTCAGGGGTCAGAATGCAGTGCAGCCTGAATCTCTGTGCTCTAAGCCAGCGTCCTCGTCTACCTGGTCCCTGCTCACTCCTCTTTTGCGTGTCAAACACAGCAACAGACAACAGTGAGGAGGAAGCCAGCACAAGGAGGCCCCCACCGAAGCCAGGGCCACAGTCATCCGACAAGAGGCAGGTGTGCACTGAGAGGAGCTAAAGGGAGGCTTCCACCTGCGTCTGGCCAAGATCCTAGGAGATATTACAGGTTGGTAGCTCAGAAAGAGAACAAAATTCAAGGTTCAAACTGTGGTTTCCGCTGAAAGTGCATTCCTTTTGCACCATTGTAAGGTCAAAAAATTCTCAGTCAAGCCATTGTAAGTGAAGAACCATGTGAACTGCTGGTGAGAATACAAACCAGGATTTTTCTAGGAAGAACAAATTTATTTAGATTTTTTAGACTAGAAAATTTCCTTGAGGGAATAGAGAGTAGCACAGATATTTAGTACTAAAGATACGCATTGCAGATTATAATATCATAAAAATAAAAGCAAAGATCCTAAGAGTCCAATGATAGGGCAATAAGAATAAAGGAAGACATACCTGTGTCACATGAGGAGGGGTGTTTTAGTAAATTTTACTAACATGAGAGAATTTTCAGGACCAATTAAGTAGGAAAAAATGCATATATAATATGTGAAGCTGTTGAGAAAGTATGGTGAATTATATACATATGAATATATCAAGTGGTTAATCAAAGTTACCTGAGCTGGAGGGCTATGAATGTTTTATACTTCCCTGAATTTATGTGCTGTATAATGGATATACATAACTTTTATAATAAAAAAATAAGGTTACTCTAAAAGAAGCACAAGCAAGTCAATTCTCTCATTTCTTAGATGTTTATTCTAATGGCACAATTTGGCCCTGTGTTTCCACTCATAAAACTGACCTTCAAAGCATTTTAATATCTTCTACCTCATTAGTATCTTACAATCAACTCAAGGGGTAGGCAGGGCAAGGGTTGTATCCATCTTTTGCAGGAAAAACTAATATGGAAAGGTATCATTGGAATAGAATCTTTGATACACTTTCAAGAACTCACACCACCTTCACATTCTTGACTCATTTCTGAGAGCATCCTGCAGAAACAAGGTTGGCACAATTGGGGAGGAAGGGTGGTGGCCATGGGATTTTACCCTCCATGGACTGCCCGCCAACCTGTTGGCCTGCTCAGGGCACCACACTACTGAAACGTCCATGGCCCTGGGGTGATGTTTCTAAATCATGGTGCAGGCTGGTACTTCTGACAGAGGCACAAATTGCTACTTTGTACTGCAGTGAATCTCAACATCTGATGTCCATTGACAGCTAAATTAACAAATCAACTAAACACTGGTATATTGTATATCCCATCTTGCACCAGATATAATCTGTTCCAGGCACAACACAATGCAGAGAAGTTTGGATTTACAAGCTCAGGGGTAAACTGTAAACTATTTGCAGAATCCATTTCACTGGTGGAACTAGGAAGCAATTCCTGCGTCCATCTGTCAGAGCCTCTGAATGGGGAGGAAGCGAATGGTGCACAAGCAGCTGACCCGAACAGGCGGTCCCCAAGAGCTAGCCATGACCTGCAGTACACTTCCTGGGTATCTTTTCCAATCATTGAGACAATTTCACTCATAATTCCTTGCCCTGATAGTCTCTGTTTCCCTGACCTCACTTGTCTTCCTTGAAGAGTGGTGCCTCAGAATAGTAAAGATCTTTTGCACAACATTCTCCATTTTTTCAATTTTGGTAACAATGATTTCACTTAATTCTGACAATAACCTCATGGTATGATAGTGCCACTGTCATTTTATACATGAGGAAAATGGCTCAAGGACAAGTGGGTGGTAAGGGATAGAGAGGGGTAGAGAATGGTTGTCTTCTGGATGCCAGTCCAGTGCTCCTTCTAGAACATTCTAAGAGTGGGTCTCTGACTGTTTGAGAACAGGAAACCTAAGCACTCTCTGAAGTCCTGGTACCCTCCTACTTAGAATCTGGTTTTCTACGTGGGCTACAGTGCTGATAGAGAAGGCACTTACAAGAAAGCCCCTTTTTAATAAATTTTTCAATCATGGTAAAAAATTCTCTAACATTTGCTTTTCTGTGTTTGCTTTATTTCTTTAGCAAAATATTTGCAAGGGCTTGCCCCCTGCCTTCTGATGGACATGGAGGTCCCTGGGGATGATGAAAACAGTTGAGGTGGCAATGGGTTCTCCACCATGGCTGGTTCCCAGCCCACAGTTACAGGCATGTATGCATGTGCACGCATGTACACGCGCACATGCACACACACACACACACACACACACACACACACACACACATCTTTTACAGGGTGAATATAAAAAGTTCTTACTCTACCTCCCATCAGAGGCACAGGGAGAAGCCAGAGCTTTTCCATAGCTCACTGAGTCCTGGGGATCCTCAGTGGAAAGCCCAAAGCTCTGTGGTATGCAAACCCTGGACCGTAGGCCACCCATGCATGTTCTCAACCAAGGGCAAATTATTGTGGTGGCACAAACTCCCCTAGGCCCCTTCTAGAGCTTGGGTAATCATAAGGTCTGTGCCTCAAGGATAATCAGACTGCTGATCTCTGGCCTTGTCCTACTCTTCCCTCTTTGCCTAATACTCTTGTCACCCAGGTAGCAGTTCCTACTTGTTCCTAGTGATCTCAAGCTCCCATCTGAATTTGATTCCTGCTCATCCTGACCTGCATCATGAATTGCCCTCCACCCTTCCAGGCATCAACTCTGGCAAATTCTGATACTCCTGGAGCTGCTACCACCAGCCAGGGGTGGGGGAGTCACAGCTTGGTACCAACTGTGTAACACACACACACACACACACACACGACTGCATTCCTTCACCCAGGCTCAGCTGATGTAGCTCTGGGGAACCCAGGGTAGATGTTCCCCAATTCAAAAGACTGAGTGCTTCCCCATATCATATGAGACTGCAGAGAAAATGAGACATGGTGTGGTTTCTGCCTCTGAGATTTTCAGATCAGTTGAATCACTATGGTGGGGCATAGTGGACCAGATAAAACATGTGCCTGCTTACCTCTGATCATACACTATATATTAACTAACCTGCAGCCACTTGTCAGGAACAGTTCTCCCTGCCTAGTGCTGGGAGGTGCATACCCTTGCATGAGCACTTGGAAAGAGCAAAGGAAGGTAACCCTGCTGAAGGTAACCACTGGGTTTGAGTGAAATTGGGAGGGCTGGTGTTTGAGCTTCTGAGGTTGGGCTACAGCTAAGGTCTTGGTCTCTTACTTAGAGGGAAAGAGGATATTTAGTTCTAAAATGGAGTTTTTCAAGCATAGAATTTGGAAAATTTGCTTCCTTTACTTCATTTTTATTATTAGACAACTAGATACATGGTCTTATCTGCTCCTAAGAAGCACAGGGTACTTGGGTAATGGAGGGGTAGAGAGGTAACAGGTTGGTGTCTTCAACCTGCAATGTTTTTCTGGCTCCAGCATGGGACTAATGACTGCTCTATAAATGAACTGCTGCAGAGATATCTCTGTACCTCTTCAGAAAGTGCCTTCTGAAGCCACAGATAACCTTCACACCTGTACCTAGGAGGTACTCTTCGCAAGGGGTTCTCAAACTTTAGCATGCATCAAAGTCATGATTCTTAAAACATCCAGAATTTCTGAGCAGCAAGGCTAAGATAGAGCCTGATAGTTTGCATTTCTAATTATGTAAATTGTGATGGTCCTGGGATTGCACCTTGACAACCCACCTCTGCTGCAAGGGTTTTGCTGCAAGGCACAATGACAGGAGTGTGCTGTGTCTCCTTGAAGCCTTTCCTGCCAACTTGATGTGGGTTGAGAAACTGCCCCCTAAGGACAAGGGTAAAGAGTTACTCTCTTTTCTCAGATGTGATATAGTCTGTGCCAGGTTGGCCAGGGATTGGAAATGGAAGTTATAGGATTCTGCCCTCACTGTAGTAAACCAAAATGTCTCTATCTCTCCAAGGCTGACTTGGCAAACCATACCCAGCCAGATGGTGCCCCCAGGGTGGTCCATATGAGAATGAATGAACTGTGTCTATAAAGGGTTGGCAGTGCTCTGGAGAGGGCATCTTAGCATAATCATTGTAATAATAAATATTTTCATTCATACAGTGTGCTGTGCATCTACTAGCCACCCATGGGCCTTAGCTCTCCATCACCTTGGACAATCAGGTTGGTAGATAGCAAGGTGAAGAGGGGGCCATGTGTCAGTAGTAGCACACTGTTTTAAAAGCCAAAGCTCAGAGATACCAATTCACAAACTCGGCTGGGCCATAGTTTAGTTAGCAACCATGGCAAGACACTAGCTCATTACAGGAGCCCCCAAGCACTGATGGCTATATGGTGAATATCATATTTTATGAAGCATTTTGACACATACTATGAAATTTTATCTTTGTAATAGTTTTGTGAGGTAGATATGTAGTCAGTATGAGATTTGGTTCTTGTCCGGATCACATAAAGAAAGCTAGTGAAGTGAAGGTGGGTCACATTCTATTCTTTATACCTTCTGTTTTAAAGACAGACACTAAGCCAGTGCTGGGTTAACAGTGTTCAAGGAGTATTTTCCATTGACAGGACTTAAATCAGACCCTTCCTGAAGTGAGGCTACCTGCATTTGACTCTGGGCTCGGTCACGTACTGGCCGTGAAAACTTGGGCAAGTGATTTTATCCTCTGGGAGACTCCGTTTCTCCTGGGTATAGTGGGAAGATGAGAACATTCTGCAGGCCTTTGAGAAGAGCCAGTGATCCCTGTCCACCATGATTTTAGTGCTCTACACAGAGCAGGCCTGCTGGATGTCAGCTACACTCCTCTCCCTCTTTGAAATGGGTGGCAGGGCTGCCTTCTCTATAGACTCAGAGGGGACAGGGGAGGTAGCCTTCTTCTATGGGGCTTGCTGGGCCCTAGTTACCAGGAAACAGTGGTATCTCTGGCCTTTGGCACAGCCTGCCTGTTCATTCTTGAACACACTCTGGCTGGTATTCTGGATAACAGGTCTCAGCCTGCGTTTTGGTTCTTGTGTGTTTGTGGCCTCATGTACGGAAAGTCATTTCAAACCGTTTGTTTGTGATTGATGCCTTCTACTCTGAGATTCATGGGGCAACATGGGCTTAATAGTCCATTACAAATCACAGTGGGGAAATCAGAGTGTATTATGCTAAGGCAATTGGCACAACATCCACAAAGGTAGGGGGTGGTTGCTGAAGGGAGAGGTTCATCTCAACACAAAACAACTCAGCATCTGGGAAACAGGGTTCTGCACCTGGGCTATTTTAAACTCTCAGTGCAAAAATCACAGGCAGCCTATTTCTTGGCTGGTGGCCTCTCCTTTCGGTATTTCAAGCTCTTCAGGAGCATCTCAAAGGTTGCAGAAAGGATTTGCAGAAGGTGGTCAAGTGACTGGTCACTGAGAGGGGACATAGGAGGTGGGAGAGGGCTGCAGATATGGTTTGTATTTTCACACCGGGGATGGGATACACCATGCTCAGGAGCAAATTACCTGTCTAGTAGGGAAGGCTCCAAGATGGACACATAGAACCAGCACCTGCAGTGCCCTTATCATCGTGATTATAGACCATGACATCATGGTCTGGTGGGGCCTGGCTGGGTTGTTTGGCTCAGACATAGGAGGAATCACAGAAGCAAAACCATTTCCCACTCAAAGTGGAAGGAAGTGGCCCCAGGGCCTGCAGGACAGCTGGTAACAGTAAGAACGTCTTTAGCAGGTGAGGCTGACACTTTGCTGATCTTTGGGCAAAGGCTCCACCACCTGGTCTGGTCTTTCCAAGCCCAATTTTTCATAGTTCTCATGTAGGTATAAATTAATCTCTGTTCTGTCTATCCTATAAGGTTGCTGGGATCAGAACTATAGTATCATTTCAGGACATTCTATAGGAGGCTCATAAGATCTGGTTGAAGTGATGAGATGGAAGTCATAAAAGAAATACCCTTGTGAACTTGAGTGCAAATTGAAGTGATGGTTTCATTCTGCTTGCTGAACAGGAATGGCTGTGGGCCAGCAGGGATTCACTGAGGTGAGAAAGAGGTGAGCAGTCCCTTGGTGGTCCCAATAGATCATGGGTCTTGTAAAGAGGAGGGTCATCTATGGAGATTGTGGGCAGTAGATCCCTCTACTGACCTAAGTGTCTGTTGGCTGGTCCAACTAGGATGGTTGCCCCTGGCTCTGGCCTTGCTGGGCTCTGATGGCTGTCAGGAGTGTTGCAGGATTCTTTGTAGTGCTTTGCTTCTGCATAGCACTCCCAAGTAGCTGGCCTTGAGTAAGCTCAGCAATGGAGGAATATCGTGAAATCAGCAATGACCATTTTTCCAGTCCCTCCTCAGTACCAGTCACTGTGCATGCCATCATGGCTATGGTCATCTTATCTCTTCAACTCTGAGTAGATATTGTCATCATTAAATGATGAAGAAACACAGATGAAAGAGGGTAAAATCACTTGTCTGAAGCTGCAGAGCTGAATTGAAACTATGGCTTGCCCACACCTGAATCTAAGCAACTTTTGCTACACTGGTGTCACCCACTGCAAAACATTGATTCTGAGAACTGAGATTTCATCACAGGAAGTGCAGGAAGCCTATGGGTTCTATTTTCCCCTTGGGATTCAGATTGTATACTAGCAAATCAAAGGCTCTGAGAAGTTCTGCCCTGGAGAAATTTGGGCAATGTTTTAAAATCCAGTATCAGAGCACATATTTGAACATGTTTTAACCCGAACTGTGTTGGGAAATACTGAGTTACGTCATGGTTTTTTATGTTGAGTTAACATACAAAATTATTAAGGAGAGATGAAAAACACTTTTATTATTTGGGATCTTATTTTTCCACAGGGTTTAAAATGCAAACCAAGGAGACCTGTATGGAAGCTTCATTCTCACTGACAGCTATAGTGGGTCCATAGGGATCACCTGATAAGGGGGGAGGAGGCAGCCCAGGCAAAGGCAGGGCCATGAGCAACAGTACCTTCACTGCCCAGAATCCTTGCCTTCTGAGTCACCTCTGTAGCAGACATCACTAGCTCCTACTTCAACTGACTGAAACAGGGGCAACAATTCCTAGGCCGGCCACAACTTGTGAGTCGCATGGTCCAGGGCTTAAGAGATAAAGGAAAGCAATCAGATTCTCAAATTGAGAAATCTGACCAAATAGATGGAAAGATCTGGTAATTTATGGTTGCAAGGCAGTCGTGCAATGGAACATACTAGGGAACTCATGGTGGGCTGTTGTAACTTGGTTATCTTAGTGGGAGCTTGGGCTGTGGTAGGGAGGCAGACACTTCCTCCTAAACAGAGGACCGTAGTTGGGTGAAGAGGCAGAGAGGAGTGGCACTGACTGGGACTGAGCCAAGTGAGGATCAGTAAGTGTGCTTTGTGATCTAGGAGCTTTCCTAGTAAGTCCCTGGTACTCTGAACTTGCTCAGCGCAGGCTGCTGGGAAGCCAGTTCTGTGAGCAGGCCTAGTATTTGCAGCCAAGGTTTCTTCCTCCAGCTGCCTTGGGCATAAGAAGGAAGAAGTGATGACCATCCTAGATGAAGGAGGTACACTATCATGGAGAAGCCATTAAGCTAGAGCCAGCCATTTGGGTTCTGGTTCAAGTTGTGCTAATACTTAGTTACTTTTCTTCCGGTCTGTGCTACACCCTCACCTCTGCTACTAAACTGGAGAAAATAATGGCTGTAAGAAGGAGCATGTGAGATACTGTGTGTGAAAGCCCTTTGTAAACTGTCACAGGTAACACAGATTTATTACTTGTGGAAATGTAGGTAAGGAGGGAGAGGCAGAGACACCTTTAAAAGTTGGAAGCGATTAAGTGATGTTTGGGGAAGCTGCTGGGGAGTGTGTAGTTGGTTGTGAAGGATGTGCACTGTGGGGACCCTTGCTCAAGACCCTCCTCAGCACCCCCCCTCCCCATGTCAAAGCCTACCTGGTGCAGTGGTGAATTGGTCCAAGCAAAGGCACAGAGGACAGGATCTCAGTGTTCAAGGGACTTTTAGGAATTTAGCCTCCAATTTATTTACTTTGCAGATGGAGAAACAGGCTCAGGGGGATGATATGGCAATGTGCTGTTGACTAATTACTCAGTGGCCAAGTCAGATGCCTCCAGGTCCATCTATAGAATAGTAACCCCAAGACACGTAGACTATGATGGAGAGAAGGAATGCCCAGAGGCTGAAAACTGCAGGGTGCTGAAGGATACACAGGTATACAGGAAGGGGGCAGGATTCCACAGTGCTTCGAGGACAAGGGGAGCCTGGCAAGGGGACAAAGTCTAAAAGGAGTTGATGGGATGGAGGCAAATGGGCAGGAGGCTTTTCTTTACTATCACAGTTGACTCGGGGCTTCCCTGGCTGCCCCTCTGAGCCTATGGTCATCTGGACTGTGTACAGCACTATTTAGGAGACTGTTGGTGCTAAAGGGAATGACAGTATATCTGACCATGTTTCCACTCTCAGAGAAGGAATCTGAGCCCCAGGAGGGCAAAGGGATCCAGTCCAGAGTCCCTTCCCATGAGTGGCAAACTTGCCTAACTTTTCTCCACCTCCCCCACCAGACTCTGGTGTGTGGAGAAGACTGAGGTGGTCACTGTGAGCCACTCCAGGGGGAGGTAATGAGCTTGGTATATTGTTCTTCCCAATCTACCTACGGTCAACTCTCACTCGTTGTGTATTGGCATTTTCAATTACCACAGTTTCTGGGAAGGAGAGGAAAATGACACAAACAAACAAAAGACTCCTCTCCAGAATTTTCCAACCCGGAAACCTAGAACTTTGGATGGTTTGCTAAGTCTGCATGCCGGCATCATGCATAAAATGTCTCTGTTGCTATAAGGCAGGGGGAAGGGAATTTACAAGGTGATGTGTGACTAAAGCCTGTTCCTATCTGTACACCACGGAGAAGTGTTTTGTCCATTTAACACTGGTATTGAGCTGTAAATGACCCAAGGCGGTGTGTTGAGGTTTCATATTTTGTGGTGGATGAGGTCACGGTAGAGCAAGAATCTAAAGGAAAAGTTCATATTAAAGGCTCGCTATTAGATTCAACCAGAAGAAACTGTCAACACTAGACCATTTGGACCCATAAAAAATGGCGATTTCATGTGAGTCAAACTAATTGCGAGCCTAGTGTGTGCAGACTCCATCCCACATCATTCACTGACACTATTAGTTGTTCTTTTTGCTTGCTTAGGATATTGAGACTCAAAGGTAGGGAGAGAAATAGATGAATAATGACACTTTCACCAAAGGACTGTTATTTTGGTCCCTAAATATAAGAATGCTATAACTCCAAGACTGAGTCATTTCTTGCCTTTAGCATCTCAAATATCCCAGCTATACTGTCATTAAACTTTGTGGTTTTTGTATGACCTTCAGCTGGATCTTCTGTGCTGGCCACTAGGCATTTCGGAATTTTACTTCTAAGTGCATGTAGAAGACCATGAAGACTAGAGCCACAGTTCAAGAATGTGGATGTCCCAGAGAGGCCAGCTGTGGCAGGCTCCCTGTACTGGCACTATAGGAGTTTGCCCTGCCCTAAGTGGCCCTGTTTCTGAGCACATTATTCTCAGGAGGCCGTGTTCACTCTTCAACCTCACTTCTCATTGCCCCAGTTAACCTTAGAGACAGAGGAGCTTCATCCCAGAGATACACCGAGTGGCCTTCAAAGAAGAAGATACTAAGTCACTTTTGTGACCGTAGCTCTTTGGTTCCAGCCTCAGGCTGTGAATACCCTTACAATGCACCCACTTTTCTTCCTGGTGACAGGAGTGGGTAGCTGACACCTGTCCTAGCAACTGATGGGTTTCAGAGGCCTTTGGTCACCCCACAGGTGTTCAGTCGCTTCTCAGATGACTAGAGCTTAGCGTCTTCCATCTGTATGGAGTTGTCACAGATGTAAGTTCTCTTCATCTCACAATATCCCTATGCAGAAGGCATATGATATGATTCCCATATTGCACAAGAGGAAACACAGTCACACAGCATGGGGCCTAAGACTCATCCTCTGGATTCCAAGTCCATGTGCTGTTTCTATGGCATCCACCTGCTTCTGATTCTCAGCTCACTTCCTCGCTGTGGTAACTCCAGAGTTTCCACATCCAAGACCTTCAGTTCTTCCTCGCCTGGGCTCCCCTTAAGCACACCCACCATGCCCCATTTGTCCCTCAAGCTCTCTGTAGCATGTTTTATGCCACCATCCTGTCCCACAGCTGAGGCGCACCGCGCAATGGGCCCTAGCAGTAATTGAATGGCTGCACTTGAGGGGAGAACCTCTTAGCTCCAGGAATCAGCTTTGCTGATTCAATCTGATCTAATTAAGAGTCACTGAACTGTCAGATGCACTGCCATTTGGGTCAGCCATTAAAAGCAAAGACCCTGAGCTCTCCAAATGGCATCCTTGCTCCACGCTCTTTTATTTATTTCTCCATTTGTCTGACACCGAGGGGAGCTCAACTCCAAAATCTGGGCTACCCTAAACAAGGATGTGCAAAGCCAGGCCTAGGTGGGGTCGCCGGTACTATCTGGCACTCATACCAGGCTCTTTAGAGTCCTAGGGCCAGTGGCATGCTGGAAGCAACTGTGTGCACATCTTCCCAATTCCATGTGCAGTGCCATTCTAGTATCTTACAGTTGGCTGTCATCGGGATATTAACATGACAGAAACAGGCAAATGGAAATAGGTAATCTCAAGGCTCCCTGCCCCTTGCCTTTGATGAGAGCTACTTGTTAAACATCTGCCAGCGCCCCCCTCCCCCCAAGGTCCCTGGAGGTGTCACAGGAGCCTTCACGGGGAGTGTGAGCGGAGGCTGAAGGGACAGGACCACAGGCTCCTTAGTCCTTACGCAACCTGGACAGCCCTGCTTTTGTTTGTTCTGCAGAATAACAGCTGTACTCACTGAACACAAGACATGTGCCAGGTTTTGTGTTGAGACATTATAAGTATAAACTCTCTTTATTTCCTGAGGTCACTAAAAGTAGGTAGCGTTATCAACTGCTGCTTTGCAGATGAGGGAAACGAGGCTCAGGGAGGTTCTGCAGCTCATCTCTGATCACACAGCTGGTGAAGGTGGCCCCAGGATTTGAGTGCAGGCCGTATGACTCTTCCCTACATACCCAAGTTTTACACTATACTGTGACTCTAAACCAGATTTAATTTGGGGAAAAAATTCCCAGGCAGAAAAGGCGTCAGAAAATGATGTCACATTTTCACTAATGTTATGATGGAGGGACCTGAGTGCTCTCCTCCTCCCTCTCGCCCTTTGCTGCCTCTGGTTCAGAAATTTGGTCGAATCTGCTCATTCTGAGTGGACTCAGTAAGTGTGAAGTATACTTCCTACTTGTTTCACCCCTCCTGTCTGATCTGGGGACAGGAGACTGAGCAGACCCACCGGGGTGATGGAATCACTCCATCGTGCTGAAAACGACATCTAAGTAAATAAAGAAAATCAAGTGTGGCAGCTGGCACCCGCACCCAGCATGGGTCCCCATGCAGCTGCTGGCCGCTGTTTATTCTGGGCTACCTCGTGCGGAGCAGAGATCTGAGTTCAGCTGAGGTTTGCAAACCCTCCGGGTTCCCAGTGTATGCTGCAACCTCTCAGTGGCTGTGCCTTCCCCATCCAGCCTGGGCTTGCCCCACATCTGCATTTCCCCAAAGATGCCCACACAGCCCGCCCCCCACTACTCAGTTTCCTGAACAAGCCCCAGGCTTTTGCTCATTAAACTGAGTGAGGAGATTCAGCCGGAGCATGGTGCTCACTTCCACGCTACCTAAGGCGAAGCCTCTAAGCTTTAGGCTATCTCCAGAATTGGGATGATGAGCTACTGGACAGAGTAAGGCCACCATGATAACACACGTGAGGTGCTCAGCACAGGGTTAGCTACCTGAACAGGACGAAACCCAAGTCAGCAGGATTAGTGATGCTGATGCTCCCGTCAGTCGGTCCTTTGCCCCCGCCCCTTCTGGCCACTATTCCTGAGTTCTTGGAACGTCCTCCACAACGCTGCATCCAAACTCACGCTGCTGTAGCCGAATACCTCTGTTAAGGTCACTCACCAAGATCAAGGCAGTGACATCTGACGAGGGCCTTCCTGCTGCGTCCTCAACTGGCAGATGGCAGAAGGGGTGAGGAGGGAGGAATTCCTTCCATCAAGTCCTCTTGAAACAGGTCACCTAATCCGCCTCGCTAGGGAAGAGCTCTCCTGGCCTAATCACCCCTCAGAGGATGCACCGGCTCACACTGTCACACTGGGAAGCCCTGAATTTTGTAATGGACACGTTCACACCACAGAAGATAGCTGTTCCTATTCCTCTTTGAAGACTTCTGTTACTCAGGGAGAAAGTGGCTCTCTCTCCCTTATGTGATCCTCATAACACTGCTTCTAGCTTCTAGAAAGGACAGTTACATTATTTCCCAAATCTTAGAAACCTCAGCACACTTTCATGGCAGGTGTTTTTGTTATTTATGGCTGCACCATGGCCAACATCCACCCTATTCTGTCTTGAGTACAGTGAGTGCTATGGCAAACTCTGCCTCATATCCTCTGGAAATGTGGCTGCCCTGTGGCTGCCCATCCACAGGGATAATCATGGTCTACCATGGCAAGTGCCAATCTCTGGTTGGCATTTTACCTGGCCTTCTCTTTCAGGTCAGCCTTACCCTACCTGACTGGCTGAATTTGCACTGGTAGGAGGTCTGAAGCAAGTGATGGACTTCCCGGAGTGGTGGGAGGCAAAAGTTCTTTCTTAAATTATGTTGGTCACAAGTTTGTATCAGAAAATATATTCTCAAGTTTTGAGATTCTCATGGGCTTGACCCTTTCTTACCACAAAAGTAAAAGCTCCCAATGTACTAACCACTAGGAAAGCACAGAGTATAGGATGTCTTATTTAGCCCACCATTTTGTAGATGAGCAAATGGAGGCTAAGAGGAGCAAGGACCTGATTAAGTTCACACAGCTGGGAAATAGCAGAATGGATACTTGAGTCCAGGATGTTAAGTCTTTAGCCAATATGATACTGATTTCTTCAGGGGTACCTCTGAAGGCTTATTTTTTGGCGGTACCAGGGATCAAACTCAGGACCTTGCACTTGCCAGGCAGGCACTTAATTCCACTGAGCTATATGCCCAGCCCCCTCTGAATCCTTTTTTTGTGTCATGAACAATTCATACAAGGACACATGCAAAGATATTAAAAGAAAATGCTGCCTACCTTGAGATAGACATTGTTCCTTGAAATAAGCAAGGATGTCCTCATAATACAGTTTACTTATTTATTTGGAGATTTAAATGTCTGAAAGATATATGATAGAATGAACCAAATTCTATACTTGTGGTTATGGATGAAAAGTAAGGATGCACAAAACATCAGGTAAAAGTAAAGATGGAGAAAATATCAGGTAGGTATTTGAGCCATGCATAGAATGTCAAGGCTTCGACCTCTTCTGCCCAGTGCTCTCTATCTTGACTGTCTCCAAATAAGAGCAACAACCTTCCAGTGTACAGCCCCCTGGAAGCAGTTTGGTTGATGGCAGATTCTCCCAAGTGCTCTAGAGGAAGGTTTTCAGTCTTAAATTTGCTTGAGTGTTTGGAAAGTTGATTGTTCTCTGGCTGTACTTGAATGCGGATCTGCTTTGCCCACAGGTGCCCACCTTTCTGTACAGCTTTTCATCTGATCTCCATAAAATAAACGATGATCCCAGGGAGAGGCAGGCACTGATGCCATTCCTCACATCTAGAATCCCCTGTCCACTCTACAGCTTCCCCCATGGTGGTGCTTAATTGCCTTATAATGAATTGTCATATATCCTTCTCTTTTACAGCTTATAAGCTTGATGAGGACCAGCAACCCTCTACTATGCACACAGGCAGATGAGTAGCAAATGTTTGTGGGTTGATAAATCATTCTAGCCCAGGAATTTTTCAAGTAAGAGATGCACAATTAAGAATTATCTACCTATGACCTCACTCATATGTACAACCTAAAAACGTTGATCTCATAGAAGTAGAGAATACACTGGGGTTTACCAGATGCTGGAGAGAGCTTAGTCAGTGAGTATAAAGCTAGCTAGATAGCAGGGCTAAGTTCTGTCACTCCACTGCATTTTAATGTGACTATAGGTAACAGTCATGTATCATGCATTTCAAAATAGGTACAAGAGAGGACTTTGAATGTTCTTATCACAAAGAGATGATGAAAACTTGTGGTGATGGATATGCTACTTACTGTGATTTGATAAGGCATACATGTACTGAAACATAACACTGTATCCCATAACTATCTATAATTATTATGTGTCAATTCAAAATAAATCTAAAATAAATATTCTAGGCATGTCTGGAGATCTGTTATACATGGTGCCTATAATATGTATTGTGCATTTAAAACTTCAACAGGTAGTGATTGTGAGTTAAGTATTCTTGTTACAGTAATATTAGTAAATATATTTCTGGAAGGATGACTTAAATCTGAAGCTCAAAAGGAATTTCCAGCTATCACTGAAGCATCATATACATGGTTGCTTCCCTGGACCAGGTTAAGGTCTGTGCTGTAGACAGTTTCCCATCCTGTGAGGAGGTGATTACCTTTTTTCTGCTCGCTGGCTCCATACCTCACCCCTGTAAGCTCTGCTGAAGACATGCCATCTGATTCTCACAGTGTTCCCCACACAGAGGAGGGTTTCTGGCACGGTTAGAGTCCAAACCCTCTCAGTGAGTAGCCTAGTTAATTAGTCCAGAAGCCCCCATTCCTTCTCAGTGGGGTGCTTTCTTGAGACTGGGCCAAGTCTTGGTATTTCATCAGAACAGTAAAAGAGAGAAAGTCAGACTCCTAGTAGTTGAGAGTCTCTTACATGATAAAAGCTGACTTGTAATTTATGGCTGTTCCATCTGCAGGTGACTTTGGGATCAATATATGCTCTAGTTGGACTTCCGGACACTCAGTTTGTAAAGGTTCTCAACATGCCATAAGTGGGTTGCTGGGCTCAGCTCACCTCCCAGAAGGAACTATTCTGGTTGTCTCCAGACTGAAAGTCTCAGAGAAGAGGCACTCTGCTTTGAGTCCTACCACTTCCTATCTTCCCTCTCTGTCTCACAGACAATTCTACCCAGTGTTTAAACAGCCCAGCTCTTGGGTGGTGCTTAAGATTTTGCAGCCTTCCTTCAAATGCTTCCTTTTCACTGTGAGGAAAAAGACCTCAATTTCAGCTTCCTTCTGAAATTTTTTTGTTAACACATACTGTACATACTAATGAGAGTCCTTGTGAGTTTTCATATATCCATATATGTACACTGATACAATCCAAACTCCTTTCCCACTTCCCTCTCATACCCTTCCCAACCTCTAATAATCACTATTCAATTTCCCTGTCAACTATTTTTTAGCTCCCTATACGAGTGAGGATATGCAATACTTCTCTTTCTGTGCCTGGCCTATTTCCTTAACATAATGTCCTCCAGTTCCATCCATTTTGCTGCAAATGACAGAGTTTCATTCTTCTTTATGGCTGAATAATACTGCACTGTGTATACACACTGCAATTTCTTTATCCGTTCATCTAGGGTAATTCCCTAGCTTAGCTGTGGTAAACAGTGCCGCAATAAACACCAGCAAGCAGGTATCTCTTTGGTATGCTAATTTCATTTCATCTGGTTATATACCCAGAAATGGTATAGCTGAATCATGCAGTAGATCTATTTTTAGTTTTTTGAGGCACCTCCACAGTTTCCCCCAATGGCTGTACGAATCTGTATTTCCATCAACAGCATATGAGCATCTTTTTTCTCCGCCTCTTCTCCAGCAATTTTTTTTTTTGATACCTGCCATTTACCCGAGGTGAGATGGTTTCCTGTTGTAGTTTTGATTTGCCTTTCCCTGATGACTCATGATACTGAGCATTTTCCATTTGTATTTCTTCTTTTGAGATTTGTCTATTTAATCATTCGCCCATTTTAAAATTAGATTACTTGTTTTTTCTTCGACATCCTTCTTATATACAGGGCAGTGAAGTGCCTAGAGTCTACAAGTGCCTGGAGTCTGAAAGCTCTGACCAGATTCATAAGCCACTATCGATGGATTTTCTGACTTAGCTGGCCTTCTACAGTCCTGGTCTTCTCTCTGTCTTGGCAAAGTCTTCACAGCCAAGATTAAGGCTCTGTGTCCTTTCATTTTGGGAAATGTACCACTGACAGTTTGCATCCTCTTCTGAATGTGGCCAGCCAATCCTCCTTGGTCACAGGGCCACCTCCTGGCCTTTCTAGAACAGGAAATACAAAAACAGCTCGGGCCTCAGAGCCTCCTGCACAAGCCTCATCCCTTGCACATAGTGAACACCTTTCTCTAAAGCTATGTATTAAACATGGCTTTGTCCATTACTTCACGTTGAGAATTTATTTGTGGGGCAATTTCCATACCTATGGCTCTGTAGTAGGGGTTAAGTGTTGTACAAATACAGAAATGATTCATTAACTGTTATCCTCAGAGTTGCAATCTTAGGACAGATTTGACAGGAGGACAAATAACTAGGAATTGTGGTTAAGCATAAGTACCATAATGGTGGTAAAAATAAAAGCCTCCAGACATTTAGAGGAAGAGAAGTTATTTCTAGGTTGACGAGATGAATTAATTATACTTAATTTATGTGCTTTAGAGCTGGTGTTTGTATGTGAGGTTTGTTTAACCATGAATGGTAGGAAGCCCACTTGTTCTTGGCTCTTTTAAGGATGTAAGATTTCTATAAATCTTACATTTACCTCCTACCTTTGGTCACTGGAGCTTAGAACCCAATAGGCTGCAAGGGCTCAAGGACAGAGGTAGAAAATCAGAGAAGAATGGCCACATCTAAGTAAGGTGCCCAGGCCCACCCTGTCAAGCTGAGCAGTGCAGCCTGCTGTATCCTTGCATTGGAGAGGCTCTCTTAGGAGCCCTCAGGAAGCTGGTGACTCCAAAGGCAGACCTCTCAGGCAGTCTCAAATCAATACCCCAGTGGACAATAGTTCCCCATGCTATTACGAGTGGTGACAGCTTTCAGATGGGCATAAACCAATTGTTAAAGACCCCCCAGCATTATTCACCAGGGTGAGAGAATTAGTTTTGGTATCCAGGAAAACAGCCGTTTGGGTAATTACATTCTGTCTCCCCTCCTCTCTTCTAACGCATTAGCAAGAGATAATATTCCTCATTCTAAGTCTAGAACCATCCCACGGAGCTGCTATTAAACAGCTGTTACCTTCCTCCTCCTAACTGGATGCATTTCTCAGCAGGAAGAATGGCTCCCTGTGTGTCAGCTCCCTCAATCCTGGCTGCAGGAGCTAGTGGTCATGCAACGACAGAGTGGTGAAACACTCGCTAGGAGTTGGGAGGTTGGCCTCTGGCTTTGACCCAGCTATGTCTTGCTGCGTGACCTTGGGCAGGCCACTTAATGTCTCCGGTGCTTGTGTTTCCCCAGCTGTGAAGTGAAGAGGGGAGGGTGATCCTCATGGGCTCTGCAACTTGGGAAGTCATTACTGCGTTGGCCACTTTTTAACTCTCCATGGCTTCTGCTTTGGTGTTGGAAGCTCTTCAGACCGGTTGGCCACATGATCCTTGTGTGTTATGGCTATCCACTGCCACTGTGGCGGGCCTGGGCCCTGGTTCTTCTTTGTTCATTGGCTGGAGGCCTAAGATTGACTGTTTTTGAAACAAATGACTCTCACCCATTCTTTCCTTCACTTCATTGCTCCCCCTGAGCCTTACCAGCCCTCTGACTTCACCACAAGTAACGGGAAATTAGGGAGAGAAGGATGCAGAAAGGACACAGAAGCTTAGGATACGGGAGAGAACAGTGACTGGAGGGACAGAAAGTGGGAGACTGACGGGGGAAGGGGAAGGAAGGGACTCAGGCATGGATTGAGGTGGTGGTGCAAACCTCAAACAGAATGAGGTAGAGAGAGGCAGACTTGGGGAAGGTGTCGCTGGAAAGGAGGACAGAGGGGGTGAATACAGGATAATGATGGCAGGTTGTGGAAATACATGCTGCAGGATAAGAAATTGACTTCTTTCCTTCCCCTCTTCCTTTCATCTCTTCCAACAAACACTAGCAGCCTTCAATCTGACACAATCCCCAACATCAATATTCTAGGTGATAAAGAGGCAAACATGAATAAAACATAGTCCTTGAATGCCAGGAGTTGACATTATATTAGAGGGTGGGAGAGTGTCCAGTGTGTGACAAGAGTGGAGAGACTGTGGGAAGAGGGGTGCGTGCAGCCAGAACCCGTCCAGCTGCAAGGAGGGAAGGAGGCTTAGGAGAGGCTTCACAGAGCCTGCCAGACTCACAAGATGAGCAGAATTTCCATCTTTTGTGTGCTTCTGTGCCTTATTCTTCGCAGCTTTGCTGTATTGTCTCACTCCATGCCACTCCATCCTCCACATTTCCATGGCCGTGACCCGGTTTGAGCCATAGTCACCTCGAGGGGGTCATTTCCTTACATGTCTGCCTTTCCCAGAGACGGAGCTCTTTAAGGCCCCGAAAATGTGGTTGGATTGTTTTTGTAATCATATTGCCCATGATCTAGCATGGTGCCCGCACCTCACCCCAAAATTACTGAATGAAGTTGGAGGCATGTACAATGGCTCTTCTGCTGCATTTCCGTTCACATTTGTTCAGCTACAACAACTAACTCCCCAGGTAGTATTTCCATCATATCACCACCATTTTCTGTGAAAAGAGAGAAGGATGCTTCTCTGGATGCTTTTTTTTTTCTTTTTTTTCTTTTTTTTTTTTTTGCGGTACTCGGGATCGAACTCAGGACCCTGTGCTTGCTAGGCAAGCGCTTATTCCACTGAGCTATATCCCCAGCCCCTCTCTGGATGCTTTTTATCAATATTTGCCTTTACCTGGCCTGGTCTCTTTCTCTTTACATTCTCTTCTTTTCTCTTTCATTTGGGCCTGCCGTTTCCAGTCCAGGGCTCTACGGAAAAATGAGTTAGCCTCAACTTCCTCCTTAATGGCTATGTAGGACCTTTTCCTAACCATGTGGGGGCACAGGGAGGTCTTCTCAGACTAAACCTGGGGATGCACTAACATCGCAAATAAATGACCCTTGAGAATGTCTTGTCTCTGGGAGTGCATAATCTGCTTTGGCTCTTTTCCTAGGGTTCTTTATCCATTCCTTCTGGGCTCTGTCTTGGATAACAGCATATCTAGGGAATTGGAAGCATGGCCTTTTCAATGGAGCGGTGCCTCTCTGAGCTCATACACTAAGTTTCGAAGAGGTCTGTCCCCTGACTTGAGAGTTTAAGTATTACCTGGCCACATCTCTTGCAAACTCATGAAATCTTTACTTTTTCTGGGATATGTCTCCCAGGTATATAAGCTTGCTGAACTCGTATCTGTTATAGAACGAAAGGACATGACTTAACGTTTGTCTAGACTAGTGTTGGTATAGTCTGCATACAGGTATATTTTTTCTCATGGAATTATGCCTTTTAATCTTTGTGCACCAGCCCAGGGACCTCAAAGATAGATACATTTTAAAAATAAAAATAAATGACTCTTTAATTCATCATTTCCACTTCTGAAAGCATGATCTTTGGAAAGCTGGTGCAATTTGAATCAACAATTCAGACTCAGTCGTCTTTTCAAAAAGTTACTGAGGAATGTGCTGAGGAACCCGGATTGCAATCTGCTTGTGAAATGCGTTAGGAAAATGTAGTACCTTAGCTAGAAGCTGGGGTGATGGTGGCATGAAGTAGCCCTCCCAACCCTGCAAGTTGCTTTCCTGCCTATTTTGTAAGTGAGATTATGAAACTCTCCAGTGGTCTGAACAAAATAAATCTAATCCTCAAAGATGCCACCCAACCCATATTCCCTCCTTATTATGGTCCATAAGCACAGATTCAAAATGAGTAAAATCTGAATATTACTGAGCTAATGCTCTACATTGAGTTAGAATCCTTCATGATCAGAGACTAATTGAAGGGCAGCCGTCCAAATACACATGCCTAAGATGCTACCCAAGCTCTGTGGCAGACACCTGTGCTTCCAGACCAGGAAAAGAAATCTCCAGCTTGGGTAATGATAAGGCGCAGCCTAGCTCTGTTGCTTCCCTGTTCCCTGCTGGAAGTAAGGGAGTTGCTATAGTGACTTCTCTGAGACTCAGGTCAGAGACGGAGCTGAGGAGAGGCCTGTTAATCAGGTTGGCTCACTATGGGTTTCCAGCTAGAAGCCCCCAACCCACTGCATTAAGAGGGGGTGGGATTTCTGACAGAAATCCCTCCAGTTCTTTCAGAAGGACACACCACCCTTGAGGAAAGAGCCAACTATCACTTCTTACACATGACCTGGATGTTACCGTTAAGCAAATTACAGCCCAGCTCCGCGGTCTTTGCCACACTCTTCCTTAGCAAAGTAGCCAAAAGATTGTTGGTGCTCAGGACAGTGGTCAGAAAGCCTCCCAAGGCTGAGTGAACCTGCTCTGGTCAAGCAATGTATGTGGGTAACGGAGCTATAACCTGCCTTTTATTTTTATCAATTCATGCACGCATTCATCTTCTGCCAATCTGTCCCATCTTGGTGGAGTACTTCTGTTTTGAGCATTGTGCCATTGTGGGAATTGGCAGGACTTGTTTTGGTGGATAGAGCTTAGGGAGGAGAAGCAGGAAATACAGAAAGGTGAAGAAGGAAGAGGCTCAGCTTTTGTGAAAGCTTCCTTGCCTATGTGTTGCATAGGTCATCACGCTGAGCCTACACAGCCCTTCTAAGGAGGTCATTACGATGTTCAGAGAGGTTGCATTAGGTATGGGCTATGTTGGCTCCAAAATCTTTTTACTGTAGCATGCTGTATCCCCAAGGAACTTACCATCTAGATGGGCAGGGACACCTTCTCATGTGCTTTGGGTGAGGCATGGGTTGATAGTCTTTGCCCCAGACACAGACTTACTCCAAAAATAAACCACTTTCTATGAGAAGTCATGAGCAGCAGATGATTTAAGGGTAGTTAGTGCCAAATGAGCAGTTTAAATGATGATGCCACAGGACATGCTCACAGATGCCAGCAGAGGATGAAATGAGATTTGTGATGGTCCTTGCTGAATACATGGATTGGGATAGGTGGGATAATCACGCCTGGCCTGCCCCGAGGACAGGCTGTTTATTTGGTTTGGCCAGAGTATGAGATTTAATCTGAAGCCACACAGAGAAGGTTGAGTAGGTAGGCTGGGGCCAGGACAAGAAGGCCTGGCTTTAACGTCTTTGAATTTTACTCTAAGGCAATGAAGATTATAAGCAGGAAGAAAAGATATAAGTGGTGCTTCCAGAAAATGAAACTGGCCATGACAGATCCTACCTAAGGAAATCATCTTTTGACAAGGAGGATGCGATGTAAACAATTAAGATTTATGTTTAGTGCTGTGGACTCTAATCTTGACTCTGGATTATAGTCAGTTTCCAAAAGGGGCAGGTATTTGATAGAATATCTTAAAACTTTAAAATAGTTTGACTTGTTTGTCTCTTATTGTAATTGTGGAAATTCCACGAACACCTTACAAAGAGGCACCGATCCCTACTGAAGTCACAGCTGGACAACTGAAGCAAGGGGAATGGGATGATACGATAATATTATGATTATGACAGCATGACTCACAATATAATAATGGTTTAGAATGTCACCTCAGACTTCTCTTTCATGAGTACTGTTCAGTTGATTCCATCCTCCCCCACTTATATGATGGCTATTGTTTTCTTCAGGCACTATTTTGGGTGGGGAAGGGTAGATACTCTGGAAAACACAGATTTTCAATAGTATGATCTGGATTTTTAGAGTAAAAAAAATTCTTGAATCTAACAAGCTGAGCCTTGAATATCTAGAATAAGAGTTGGTGGGACCCAAACTAAGGCCCCTAATAAAAATCACAGAGAGAGACAGAATGTACAATGGTGAGAAAAAGCCCTAACAGATTGGGAGCAGAGAGACCATTAGCAAAGGAGATCAAAAATGTACTATTTTACATTCCTGCCACAATGTAGAAGGGTTCCTTTTCCCCAGAAGTCTTGTCAGCATTTGTTATTATTTGATTTTTTAAAATGATAGTCATTATTTCTGGGGTAAAATTGACTCTCAGTGTTTTCTCCTTGCATTTCTCTAATGGCCAGAGATGCTGAACATTTTTTCATAAATGTAGCCTCTTGTTGAGACAATAATATCTATGTTGACCCTACCTGAGACTGCATCTCCTGGGGGTGAAGAGAGGAAAGAAAGATGAGAAAGGTGGGGAGGGGGTGAGTACTATGAGCCGCAGAGGAGTGTGCCAGGATTTAGCGTTGCACTGTCTCAGTGCAGTCAAGAGAGCTGAGTGGGAAGCAAGGAAGCTTTCCGTTGATATAGTCCAGAACCCAGAAGGGCCTAGGAGAGCTTTGAGGGTCTCTGTACCTCCTAAAAGGGGCTAAAAGTACCTCCAAAAAGCTGACAGTGTAAGGAGAGAGGCCAGTGGATGGGACCAAAGTGATCAATGTGGACTAGATGACTCACAAGCAAGGAATCCTCAACCACACTCTAAGGGAAGCTCACATGCAAAGACAAGGTGGAACAAAAGCCTCTTGCATTACTAGGATGACATAGATGCCTTCCCATTTTTACTTACACCCAGAGGACTGGGAAGGAGAAGAAAAGGGAATAACTCTCCACTGCCTGATAATGTACCTAAAAGGGAGCAAGAAGATTCTCAAATGTTAGATGTTACTTCAGTTAGATTAAGCTGTTTGCCACGGCTGGAAAAGGGATAGGAAATTCTCCGAAGAGCTAAGTTTCACTTTTATTTTTTCATATAGAATATAAAACTTACAACCTTTATATGCAATTTAAAATCCTTTTTGATTGGCTGATTCTCTTCAATCATAGCTGGTCTGGCTTTTCTTCTCTTATCCTTGTTCTCTTCTGTTTTTTTTTTTTTAACTTTATCAACATACAATAGTTGTACATCTTTATGGAGTACAACGTAACATTTTGATACATTGTACAACCATCGAATGAGGATACCTAGCATACCCATTATATAGGAAGAGTAAGGTCTGGGGTTCATTGTGCAGTATTGTTAGCTATTACTACAGCCAACAATAATGCACCACATAGTTCAAATAGCTAGAAGACCATTTGGAATGTTCTCACAAGAAATGATAAATGTTTAAGGTGATACATGTGTTTTCTTAAGTGCGCCCTTTCTCTGAGTTGGCTTGGCGTGGCCTTTTTATGAAAATAGGAGCTGAAATGCAAGGTTGCGGTATGCTTGTCACCCACTTGATATTTATTTGGATGCCATGTGTTCCAGTTTGTTTCAGTGTTTCAGAGCTCTAGTCTGTCGCTCTCTGTGCCAGCTGCTGAGGATCAGAGGCTAATCTCCCACTGTCATGCAAAACAAAAACACAGCTTTTAAAGCCACCTTCTCATCTTTACCAAGCTGAGAAAGAGCAAGAAGAGACTGAAGAAACAATGGAATAGGAGGTAAGATGCTCCAGCTTTGCTGCCTGCCTTCTGAAGAACCTCAGCTACAAGGCTCATGTGTAGGATGAGAAAGCAGTGAAAAGAGAAAAATCCTTTAGGCCCTTTCCAGATGCTAAGTTGTGTAAATCTTGTGATTTTTTTTTAACCAATGAAGAACTCTACAGGTGAACTGAAGCCCTATAAAGCTGAAACAACAGAGTACAACAAATATATTTGTGCTCAATTTTATTGTAGCATCCTTAGAGCTGTGGCCAAGCCCATCTTAGGCAAACCTCATGGAGCTGCATATCTCACTGGTTACCTCCTCGGAAGGGAAGGCATTCCTAAACTGCGGCTCTGAAGGATAGATTCTTGCGGTTATTATCTTGTTATTATTCTGGCAAAGGAGAATCTAGAATTTAAGCTTACTCGGCATGATTATCTCTGCCCAAAATTATGAAGTCAAGTGCCCATATGATTAAGTAGATATCTTAAATCTGATATACTGATGTATTTGCCTGCTATACATTTTCTAGCTACGGATCTCAATTTCTCACTCTGCCTTGCTTTGGTAGACAGTTCCCCAGGCCCTTTTGACTCATTTGTTCA
Organism: Dinomys branickii; assembly: GCA_004027595.1. Classification (NCBI taxonomy): domain Eukaryota; kingdom Metazoa; phylum Chordata; class Mammalia; order Rodentia; family Dinomyidae; genus Dinomys; species Dinomys branickii. The sequence goes on from PVLD010003999.1 coordinate 42,948, forward strand.
TTCACTCATTCAAAACCCTCCAAAAATTCATGGAGCCCCTCTTGTGTGCCACACTTTGAACTAAATGTCAGGAATGCAGAGCTAAAGTGGCAGGCTCACCATTTAATACGTGGGAAAGAGGAGCAGAAGTCAAAGAGGCTATGACACTCGGATTTTCCACCTGAGTAATAGAAAGTCTTACTTGAGCTTGTGAGTGGTCTTCAGACAAAACACAGGACTGTCCTCATGCCACATCAAATGAGCTTGTGTGAGCAAAGGGCCTGGTGCAGATATAGCAGGAAGCATTCATAAAGGGACTCACTGAATGAGGACTATGTGATTTGCTTTCTAGTTTTTTAAATCTCTAAAATCAGTAATCAATGGTGAGAGATGGTAACACCTCACATGCCACTGCAGCTTTGGATCAAGTTATACCAGAGAATCGAATAACATAAAAATGCACATATGATTTTTTTAAATCTAGAGAATTTTTTTCATGATAAAAACTCTTGTCTTGATTCTTGAAGTATAGGTTTTTCTTGTAACATCTAAGTACTAGATTGTGGGGAACTGGAAAATCCAGTTTATGCACTTGGACATGAACCAGGCAGAGAAATTCCATCTTCTTTAATCAATCCAATTGTAGTGCTTCCATGTTTTTCACAAAAGGTGAACTTCTTCTGTCAAGAAGCAGCCTGACCTGGTGTCTTTTTCTCCCTCCCTCCCTCCCTATTTTCTTTCCTCTCCTTCTCTCTTTTCCTAAGGGCATTTCCTTAGGGAATCCTAGGAATCACTACTGCCATCATCAATCTTCTTTCAAGGGTGACATTTAAACCCCTTAAAGCTCTGGCAAAAGCCCAGAAAAAACTCTGGGAATACAACCAAGATAAGCAGGAATGTTCAACATGACTTTGATATAGACTGGAAGAAGACAGAGAAAAAGTGTCCAGCACTCGCCGTGAGTTTAGACTCTGGATTGCTGACACCCAAAGTGAGAAGTCTCCCTCAGGACTCTCTTTCCTAGTTTCTTCTGTAGTGAGTGCAGTCTCAGCTTCCATTACTCTAGAGCTCATTCCAGTTTCCTTTCTTGACCCCAGAGGAAAATTTGAACCTCTTACTTACTTTTATCCTTACATTTGCCAAGTAATCTACACCAGGAAAGACTGCCACTTTGGTTAAGGTATTACTCAACATAAATCAGGCACTGAAAGACAAATACAGCCATGCTCTCGTATGTGGAAGCTGAAAAGTTTATCTCAAAGAAGTAGATGAAAGATTAGTGATTATCAAGCACCTGGAAAGAGTGTATGGGAGAGACAGAAGGACAGAAGGCGCCCCCATGGTGCAGGGGTGCAGGTAAACAGGAGGAATGACTTTTAAAGTTCTGTAGCACAACAGCATAACTTTGATCAAAAAGAATTAATAGAATATTTCAAAATAATGGGTAGAAAGTATTTTGAATGATCTTAACACAAGGAAATGTTAAATGTCTGAGGTGATAGATATGTCGTTACCCTGATCTGATCACTGAACAGTGCACACATGTACTGAAATACTAAATGGTACCTCATACAACTACTATGCATATGTCAATTATAATTAAAAGAACTATTTTAAAAGACCGCAGTTTCCAAGGACTACGGCTCTCTGTAGGAGTGCCATGTCCAAAAGTCTTATAAAACCCTTCTCTCCGTGTGTGTGTGTGCGCGCGCGTGTGTGTGTGCACGTGCGTGTGCATGAGTGTGTGCGCGCGCGCGTGTGTGTGCACGTGCGTGTGCATGAGTGTGTGTGTGCGCGTGTGCGTGTGCGCGCGCGTGTGTGTGCGCGCGCGTGCGTGTGTGTGTGCGCATGTGTGCGTGTGCGTGTGGTCTCTTAATTAGGCAATGACAAGCACATGAAGGGAAGAAGTAAAAGGGAAAAGGGAGAGAAGAGAATCAGAGAACCTATGTCTTGAGAGAAGAATCCATCTGCATGTGCCCTGGAGCTCAGCCCTAGTGTGGCTGGGCTGACTATCTCAGCCACCTCATCCACAGATGCAGAGCCTCAGGCCTGTGGCCTGCTGAGAGAGCAGCAGGTTTCTTTGATATTTGAGGTGCAGCGGGGATCAGACATCCAATTCCACAGCCCGGTTTTCTCCCCCTCACAAAAACAAAGTGTTGAGGAGTGAGAACGCGTTAAAGAGACAAAAAGACAAAGACACGCGACTCAGACAGAGGGAGGCTGAGAATGGAGCCACACGGGAAAAGCGTCCACGAGATGCCAAAACAGACAGCGGAGACAGAAGATGATCTGTTTGCCTCTATTTCTTTATTATCGCACAGAATAAACGAACGACATGGCTCGGAACTGAATAGATGCGTTGGCACTTCATACAGCCACAGTCAGGAAAGGGGGGAAAAGGGATGGTGTGTAAGGCCACTCCAGGGGTGAATGACAGAGAAGGCGCACAGCCCACACGCATTAGTATGCGCACACGAACAGGAGAGAGAGGGGGAGGGAGAGAGGGGACAGAGAGAGAGACAGAGAGAGAGAGAGAGACAGAGAGAGGAGAGAGAGGAGAGAGACTGAGCACTAACAAGAAAGGTTTTGATATTTTGTTCCCAAGGTGGTAAGACAGGAAAGAACACTCAGACAAGCTCTTCTTATAACTTTCTGATTTCTGTTGTAACCCACATAAAGGTAATTCTAGAAATTTCTTACACCAGCTTTCCCCCCTCAAAACATCCACGTTCACAGGATTGAGGCTGTTTTAGTCACATTTCTCTTTGCTGAGACAAAATACCTGACACTCAAAGTTAAAGGAGGAAAGCCTTATGTAACTCACAGTTTGAAGAAGTTTCAGTCCATTAGTGGCTGGCTTCAAGGCAGGGTGGCACATGGCAGTGGAAAACAGCAAAAGCAACAAGAGGGAGAGAAGGGACAAGCCTCTTTCCTTCCCTTATATTGCATGCAGGCTACCTGGCCTAGGTTGCGTATAGTACTCACATCCTTAATCTCAGCATTGGACTATGAGTCAATCACAAACTCTAGATTCAAACACCTCTGAAAAGCCCACCTCCCATGACTGCAAGAGGCTTTCAGGGGACATCTAGACAAACCAAGAAGAGGCTTTGAATCACTCACAGGCTTTCCTTAACTTTTGGGAGTGGGGTACAGAACTCTTACTTGCTGCCTGGTACTCTCAGGGATAAACTTCCCCTCTCCAGGGTCAGTTCTGTTGTCTTGGCCACAGTAGCTCATTTACCTGCTCCCTTGTGTGTTTCTGAACTGCAAACTTACAGCCAGCCTAGGCTGGGAGGAAGAAACACTCTCCTTCAGACTGGATTTGGGTTGCCTGTCCCTATAGAACTGGAACTAATCAAAGCTCTTGTTCAGAGGCAATGTTTTCATTGTGTGTAAATTTCACAAATAATGGGAAGGACAATCTTATAATGCAAAAGAAAGTTGAGGTATTCAACCTCTCTGGGCCTTTTAAGACAACAGACTTAATGTGTTCATATGAATTTCCAGGAAGAAGCCTCTAATTAAAGCTTATTGCCTCTCAGCTGCCATTGACCATCCATGTGGCTTGTCCTTCCTGTTAATTAGCGCAGAAAATGCCTCCTAGGGCAGTTGTGGCCTCACAGAGCCCGTGTTCACTTTCCAGCCATCTTCTCCAGTGAGCTTGGGAGAATCCCAGAGCAGTTATGATGGCTCCTTGCCCCTCATGTGTGGGACTTGGGGTCCAGACAGGATATTGCAGCCACATTCTTAAAGGAAATGATGAAACCATGGTCTACCAGTTGTATGAATGATTAATGAGGAGCAGTTAGTCAATGTTTGTTAATTGTTTTATAGACACAAAATGCTGGCTAAGAGCTAAATAAAGGCGCAGAAACAGCAAAAGCCAAAAGACTTTACATCCACCCAAATGCTGATCATAGAATCCTAGGATGTGGGAGCTGAGGGAAGGCGAGATCTCAAAGACCATTTGCTCTGTGATTTGCAAACTGCTTTGAGGGGCTTTCTGGGCAGACGTCCAGTAACTGTCTCCCAGTGTTTCCTCCTGGAACAAATTTCAACAAGAAGGGCAAAATAAAGTTTCACAAAAATTATGCTCTTAGCATAACCTGAAGCCAGAAAACGCCAAAACTTTAGTATAAACATGCATAAAGAGAGAAGTGGCATCGCATTTGAGCAGCACATTCTCTTGTACTCCCCACCGAGACCCATCAGCTAACAAGTCTTCCTTATTCCATATACAAGGTCCTCCACTCTGAAGGAGCTTGGTATTTTGTTCCCATGGCCCCTAATGTGAAGATTTCTGTTGGGGGGGGTCTAGGCAGTGAGGAAGTAAAATGTCCCTAGGGTCTTCACACAAATATTGATCATCTCTTCCCATCCCCACACCAAGTAAGCAAAAAACCTAAACAAACCATGCAAACAGCAAGATCAGTTAGTTCATTCCTTGGAAAGATTTAAGAAATGCACAGGGGACTGTAAAATCTAATATGATTTAGGCCAATATGCAGGAAATATTTAAATCCAATATTTGGTGAGTCTGGCTCTGGCCTGGTAAATCAGCTTGAGGAACTGAGCCATTCTCTGCTTAACTTAGGAGGCTGAGCCCCAATACTAGACTCTGGTGTCACCTCAGAACACAGTCCACCATTTGCCCACCTATGATTTGCACTCTTCAGATGGCAACTAGAGGCCTGGTGTATACCTCCTTCTCCAATCCAGGTTCCTCTGTCCCCTTGAATGCTATTTCACCAATGTCTTTTCTGATGTACCCCATGTGGCAAGGGAGGAGGAAGCTACTTCCCAGAATCTTCCTATGACTAGGAAGGGCTCTCAAAGTTCATGTTTTATCTTAATATTTGTGTGTAGTTTGCACTGGAACTTGACAATTAATCATGGTAGTTTTAATATAAAATGTTCCACTACTCAAGCCTTTGGGAAGACCAAAGATCTGGAAAGATGTACCATGTTGACTCTGCATTGGCACACTTTCTGCCCACTATGTGTCTCATAGGTGTACCATCCAAATGCCAAAAGCACTGTCCCTGTTCGCCTTGACCTGTTTATTGGCCCCACTCACATTTCTCACTACTAAATGCCTTCAACTATTCTCTGTAGATGCGGCCCTCAAAGCACCTTAGTGAGCCTCATCTGAGACCTGGGGGCCAGCCAGTGAGAGCCGCTGAATCATCTACCCCTCTTTCGCGGGACACCTTTAGGCTCTGCCAGTCTCCTGGGTTGTACTAATTAACGGTTGGTTCACTTTCTCTTGGTGACTCAAGGAGTTTGCACCATAGTTTAATAGTTGCCAAGGCTATTGGTCAACAATATCACAATACATTCTTTGGATGTAGGGAGGGGTAGAACTAATTATGATTCAGACACTGTCTCAAGTGGGACACTCACGGTCGTATTTAATCCTCACATGGACCCTGGAATAGGTATCACCGTTTTTATTTCTCATCCAATTTGCCTAGTACTACAGGGTATAATGGACACATGACACCCAAATGACTCAGTGAGAGATCACATATGTTATTCTTATTGAAACCTTGTCTTCTTTTATCCATCCATGCTGCCATCTTTTCTCTGGATTGCATCTTTTTGGCCATTTTACTCACTATGGTCCTTAAAGAATGAAAGGAAGCAGAGAATATGACGTTGGGATGTCTGAATTCTGCTGTCAACTATTTTGGGGAGATGGAGAGGTGGTGGGTTGAAGCCAGTATCTAAACCAACATTTCTCTGATCCTCTCTGGAACTAATTTGTCTGGTTTGCCCTGTGTGCCTCACAACTACTGATTTTAAGTAATGGTACAGAGGAGCCTTAGGGACCTAAAGAGGAAGTGGGTCCCCTGGTCTCTTATTCATTACCAGCTGGAGCATCGGTCTCATTAGTAACTGGGGCTTAGTCCTCCACATTCAAAGAGATTCTCATTACCCAAAACAATAATTTTTTAAATTACTCAGGCAGAGTGGCAATTGCATATTGAATACTAAGGATGATTTAAAGCTAATAAATACTTTTGGAAATTCCTTGAACATTTTAATGAATTAAAGTTATGAAATATTTATAATCTGTAACACCACCATTTAGTACCATTAATAAAATAAATACATTAGTCAGAGAATGAAATTCATTACTATTTTACTACTAGACATTGATGTCAATGACTGAATATTGCTCCAAATTACTTGTAAAAGAGGCCAATTATTTTAATGTGATTAATCTTTTCAATTATTTCTTTTATGTAGTTGTAATTTGAAAGTAATTTTCTTCTGGGAGTACAATGACCTCAGCACATTCATTTCTTATTTATTTATATTTAAAAATCTTTTGTGTCTGCCTCCCTTTCCAGGTAAGTTTCAATGGTCAAATATAAATAAATTATTCACCCAAGCAATCATTATTGTTCTTAAGTACTTTATAGGCATTTGTAACTTGTTTTATTAGTGATTATGAATAAGTCACTCCAAAGTAATAACGTATCTGCCAGTAGGAGCTGTGCACTGGTTAGGTAAAAGAGGCCAGTAAAATTTCTTCCTGGATTTACCCCACTGGCCTGGCTTTTTGGATCCCAGTCTTTGGGAAGGCAGAATGACAAACATGTCAGAGGACTTCCCCAGCCTCCAACCAACCTCACAGGATTAAAATGTATTAACCCTTTATGTGGCACAAAGAAGTCACAAAATGATAAAGAAAATGACTTTACCAGAGGTTAAGGCATAGGCTGTGGAGGAGAGAAGCAGCTGTCTTTGAAATCAAAAACAATCTGGGCCATCAGACTCTCTGCTGCAAGTGGGGTAGCTTTTCCTTCCAGTGGCTCAGTCAAGGTGCAGACAGAGAGCAAAAGTTGGGTGTCAATTTGCAAATATACTTTGGTACAGTCTCATTCAGCTCTGGCTCCAGAATGGGGAGATTTGTCTTAGATAAAGGACCATACAGAGAGGGCTATATTTATTGTGCCAGGCATTGGCTAGCGGCTGTGCACACAATATCTGTCTTTATTCCTCAGCAAATCTACAATTATATATTATTAGCTATTTATTGGTAAAAACAAACAAACAAACAAAACAAAACCCATAGATTTAAGAAACTCTCCTGAGCTCACAAGGTGGTAAGTGAAGGAGCTGAGATTCAACACTTATTTGGCCTGACTTTAAAGGCCATAATCTCTCTTCTACATTAGGATAAGCAAACTTATATTTAGTGCTCACTGTGAAAACAGCACTCTTACTTGTTCACTGTGACACAGATTTTAAAACAATGCCTTTAATTCTAGAAACAGCATGTATTAAGTGAGACACATAAATGACTGGAGAGAAGCAGATTGTTCTAAAATCAGGGTATGTGGACCCATAATTTTGAAGTGGAACTTTTCAGAGAGAATAGCATTGAAGCTGATATATATATATGTATATATATTATATATATATATATATATGTGTGTGTGTGTATATATATATATATATAATTTTTTTTTCTAAACAGAACAAAATGCCTTTATTGTGGGCACAGAGAAGACCACTGTAGGAAAGGGGGACATGGAACTTCTAAAGGCCTGGTCTAGGGTCAAAGGTTAAATAGGACCAGGCTGGAGGCAGGATTTAGGGGGTGGACCTCCTGACATGGCAGACCGGGATTGGGGAGGAGTGTGGGAAAAGGAAACAGGATATTACAAAAAGGGAAGTAGGAAGTCATAATTTGACTTAGAGGAAGAAGAGTGGGACTTAGCACATGGCCTCTAGTGGTCTGCGCCATATTGGGTGGTGCCATACTGGCTCAGTGCCATAGTACATGACCTAAAGTGGGTGGCACCATAGTGACTCTACAGGAATTACAGTGAGGCAAGAAACTCATCATTCCCATGTTTTGGTTATAGGGAGCGATGACTCCTCTTAGACTGCTTCCTGCTGAATAGGGGTGTTGATGTGATAGGGGGTGAGGGATGACAGGGTGTCGCCTATGTGAAAGCCAATGTTAGTGATGTCTGCTAGAGCGACAAGTCCATTGGCTGTAATTGCATGAAGCCTGGATTGAATAAAACTAGACAAAAGTTTAAAAATGCAGAGCCCTATAAGTAAACAGGTTATTATCATAATTATAGAACCCAGAAGAGGTTGAGTTGATATTTTAAAAAAATGAAAACTTTGAAAGAGAGAACACTTTGCAGAGGGACATACATGGGAAAAGAGGTGAGGAGTTTAGAGGAGTATGACTTGATTCCAGTGGTTAGATGAAATAATAATTTTTATGCTTATCTTTTAAATAAATTAAGGCCAGATTTTGGTAATAAGGAGTTAAGAAGGGGTGTTTTGCAAGTCAAGCTCACCAACCACATACAGTGTTCACTTGGAGGCTATGACTTCTCTCTGGTATTTACTCTAAGCAACAGGCTCCGCTGGACTTGGTGCGAGTTGATGCAGAGTTGCAGAGGTAATTCAGTCCTTTGAGGTGACTGAGCCAGTTGGAAGCACATCTCAGTTTACCAGCGTGGCTTTCACTACCCACATGGCATCTGGTCATTAATTAACATTGCCAGGCTTTGCAAAGGGAACCAGAAGAGCCAAATTGTTTCCATGAACTCTCCAAGAGACGATGAGCAGCAGTGAGGGATGAGCAGCTCAGTTGTAGAAGGCTTCAGGCAATCTGGAGAGATTAGGTAGCCCATGGAGTCACTAACAACACACCTTGTAGCCCCTTCTTGCTGATCCTCCTGATCAAGTCAAGTTCAGGACAATCACTGACATGCTTTTATTCTCACCTTCATTTAAAAAACAATGTGCTAAATCTGTGGAAGACTTTAATGTCCATTCTGATTTGAAGATTTAGTTAGTCTTTTGGAAATAAGAGGGGGAAAGGAGACTAAATCCAGGTTTTGTGACTTTTGGTTCAGAGCTTATTCTGTGAAACACTTGAACTAGTCTGAAGGAAGACATATCTACGATGGTCAATATTTCTGGTGTAAATTAAATGTGAATCAAGGATGCCCTTTGGGGAGCAGTTTCTGTACAAAGTAGAATTTAAGCTACCATACCAAAATTTAGCCCTAGACAGAAACAATGATTTTATGTGTCAGTATGTGTGTGGTTTTGTAACTGCTGAATAAATATCTGTTGAATAAATGGGTGGATGCACAGGTGGATGGATAGATACAACTGCTACATAAGGAGAGTTTTCTGCTGGCAACCTCAAGACAGAATGCCACTGTCATCTCTATTTACAAGCGCAGACTGAGCATCCTGCTGGGGTGCTGCTTGTTACTGGAACAGAAAATGCACAGTTTGGGCCAGGATGCCAGAAACCCATGAAGTGTTCCTTCATTTTACCCAGCTGGGTTTTGGAGCCTACTCCAGACATTGATTGGCTCCTCATGGCTGGCCAAAGATTAGAATCTGTTATTTCAAATTCTCTTATTTCTTCTTGTCTTTGCTTGGCCTAAGGTGGGTGTCCTTCATTGCCCATCACTTTCTTTGATAGGAGAGGAAGAAAGAGAGAGAGAGACAGACAGACAGACAGACAGACAGATAGGTAGACAGAGACAGAGACAGCGAGCTGGAATATGGCACTCATTTTTTTTTTTACTGAAAATGTTCATATTAACTTTATGACTAGCATCTTGAAGCCAGGATCCCTCTAGACAAGGACTTGCCTTGTGAAAATGGCCCATATCCAAAGCAGAATAGCCTGGTCTTATTCCTAATGCATGATTAGTACAACTACTGTTGACTTTCATATTTAAGTACATGCAGAATCATAGGCTCAGAAAGACTGGGGTTGAATATTGTAGCTGGGTTCTGAAATGTCTCCTAAGTTTCATGTGTTCAGAAGTGTGACTTTTGGAAATTAACTGGACCAAGGGGGTGCTGTACTCATTAGTGATCCATTGCACAGTAACCCATTGCACAGTTCATTGTGGAGCCTGGTTGGAGGTGGGTCACTGGGAGTGTAAACTGGGAGAAAAGTGCACTCTCGTCCCTGGATCCCCAATTCATTCTCTCTGCCCTGTCTGTCTCATCTCTGTCTCTGTCTCTGTCTCTATCTCTGTCTGTCTGTCTCTCTCTCTCTCTCTGTCTGCTTCTTGTTGCCATGAGATAAGCAGCTGTTCTCCTCCATGCCTTTCCACAAGCCATGGGAGCCAGTGGACCATGGACTGAACTCACAGAAACAGTAAGCCAAATAAACTACTCCTATAAGTGGTGTTTTGAGGATTTCGTACCAGTGATAGGAAAGTGACAGATACAAAAAGTGTATCAATATAACTGTTCTGACTTGTATATTTTGAGTTAATACAGAGTTATAGAATCAGAAAAACTGGAGACAATAGGAGCATTGGAAATAAGACTGTTCAGTGGTTCTCAAGGTATACACAGGGGATGTCAGAGACTATAGAACAAGTGGGTTCTATGCCCCTATCCTTTCTCTAAGGCAGGTCTACTTGTGTAGTTTTATATACTAAACTACTATCTAAGTCCTTAAAGTAAGTGTTCATCTGCTAAAATTCTCAAAAGAAAAAAAAGATTCTAGTTCAAATACCCTCAGTGTAGTGCCAGAGAAGATATTTCTGTATCTCTAATTCTGTGGACATGTATTTCAAAGTATATGTAGTAGCAGGGCCATGTTTGACACTTTAGATTCCTTCCTTTCCCTAAGCCCCAGAAATTGGTGGAATAACCTCTCATGAGGAAGGGGAGGGTTATGATATCCTACATAAAGAATCCATCAGAGGGCTGGAGGTACAGCTCAGTGGGCTAAGTGCTTGCCGCTGAGCACTAGGGCCCTGAGTTCGATCCCCGGTCCCGGAAAAAAAAAAAAAAAAAAAGGGTAACCATCGGATGGTTCCTTCTTTGTGGGCTGGGGATATAGCTCAGTGGAATAAGCGCCTGCCTAGCAAGCGCAGGGTCCTGAGTTCAATCCCCAGTACCGCCAAAAAAAAAAAAGAATCCATCAGAGGTGATGTGTACACAGGTGTCTCCATTGTGTATGGGATCTAGGTTTCTTGTTAAAAGCCTGTTAGTGAGTTGAATATGGCTCTCACCTGGGAAACTTCAGATGTGGTTTTTGCAGGTTCCTAAGAGAAGGGAAATTAAAGTGGCTTACAACAAAAACCTTTAGGAATCTTTGTGGCTGTTTTATTTTCATGGGTGAATCCTCTACAGCTTCTTCTTTTCATGTTGATTGGTAAGCAGCAATCAGTCTCCACCACCTTTGACCAGTGGGGGAAGGGAGAGAAAAGTATTGAATTGATTTCTTAAAAAAATTGAGAAGCTGGCCCAAAGGGACAGGCAGAAAGCACATTAAATTGGTTAGTAATTTAGTATGTCAAATCTTAAGGAAAATATTTGGGTCTTTGTTCATTCTATTTCCACATGGTGAGAGAGTCAGGTTCTTCCAGCAGTGACCTTTCATAGAAAGCAGAAGGATATGGTAGTTAAGAGCACAGATTCTGAAGCTGGTTGGACACAATTCTAGCAACAGCTGTATAACTTTGGAGTAATTACTTAGCTTCCCATGTTTTGTTTTCTCTGTTTATATAATGGAACTGGTGATAATAATGATACATACCCAATATCACCTTTGCAAAGACTGAGTTTATGTAATTACCATGCACAGAAGAGGGCCTGGCATGTGCAAGTACTGGGCAGTGTAGTGAGCTGCACCCTGGCCACTGTCAAATCCTTTGCAGGAAGCCAGTCCTGTGCATTCTGACCTATGTTTTCCTGTAGGCATCTCTGAAGCTGAGGGGTCCTAAGGAGTGCCCTGCAATCCTATTGCTCAGGTGAAGAGAGGTTTTGAAAGTGCACTAAGGGTTCCCTGAAAGCCTAGGCCTGGGTGTCTCTGGAGGTTTATGTTTCTCTCTCAGTTCTACTGAAAGTAAGAACTATTCTTTCTTTGACTTTTTAGGGAAAAACCTATCCCAAGAAATTCCTACTCACAACTACTTCCTTTTGGAAGTAGTAGTGCAATAGCCTAAGGCTATAAGACAGGAGTAGCATTTATTAATTGACTGACTGACCAAGCTGTCAGCAAGTATCAACAATATGATGTTTCCTATGTGGTTAACATTATGCTAACTCCTCCCTTGAGAAAGAATAGAAATACAAGACAGGATTTCAAACCTCAAATTAGGGTCTCAAATTGACTAACTGTGAAATGATTATAAAGCAGTCACTGAATTTAAATGGAGACAACAATGTCTTCTGAGCAAAATAGCTACAAATGACTGTTTCATCATTGTCTTATTTTCTCAATGCTGGCATGCAAAGTTAAAGAAGGAAAGATTTATTGTAGCTCATAGTTTATAGAGATTTCTGTTCTTAGCTAGCTGGCTCCAAGGCAGAATGGCATGGAAGAAGGACACTGTATAGGGAAACAGTTCATGGCAGGCAGAAGGCAGCAGAGCAGCAAAATATCAAGCAATGATAGCAGCCCTCTTCCTGTTACTTATATTTATCTGGGCTACATGCCCTTAGAGTGGGTAGCACTCACACCCAAGGTGGGCTTTCCTATTATCTCTACCCAGAACTATGCCAACCAATCAGTGGACTAATTAAGTAATGAAACACCCTTAATCCTAGCATCATACACTTAATCCCAGCATCACACACTCCTGTTACAGCCATCTCTGAAAAGCCTACCTATGGCCACATGAAACTTTGGGGAGACATTTAGACATAAGCCAGAATATTGACCCGAGGAAATGAGAAGGTGGTCCACTGAAGCTCCCATATTTCACTATATTCTGACACGGAAGGCAATAAGAAGTTACGGATGTTTCATGAAAGTGCTATAAGGAGGAGGGAACACTGAGAAGTTGGCTCTGTGTGTGTGTGTGTGTGTGTGTGTGTGTGTGTGTGTATGTGTGTTAATGGTATTAGAGATACCAACTGCCTACAGTGAAGGTCAAAGTCATAACTTGAAGAATACAAGAAGAATAGGGCTCATGGCTAAGAAAATGAGCCAGAGGGTCATTAAATAGATAGCAAAGTAGCACTTGAATGGTAACAGGTAGAATCCAAGGCAGCAACAAGTCTAGGGCTCAAGGTTATAGAAATAGGAAGAGCCACACATGATCTAAGGTTTCCACCAATAAATAAAACCTCAGCTTTATACATTCCACAAGGACAGTATAATGAACAAAACATTGCTCTCTGGTCATATCAGTTTAGGATCTGGTTTTCTTGCTAACTGAATGCCTTGGCAAGTTTTGACATTTGCATGATCTTCAGCTTCCTTACTGTAAAATGCGAATGGACCATGCTTTACAGCATGTTATGGTTCTGGGCCCCCAAAGCCTCGTGTGTTTGGATGGTAACTGGATTACAAGGGCATTAGAGCTGACTTGCTATCAGGGGTCTGTAGCAAGAGTTGGGTCAATGAGCGTGTGAGCTGTAAGGGTATCTGGAGCTTTCCTTGACTCTCCCTGCTTCCCTGCCACCACGACGTGAGAAGCTTCTCCTCTGCTATGCTCCTCTGCCATGCTGTCCTGGTTTGGAGCCAGGGGACTAGGGATTGAAAGCTCTATAAACTGGGAGCCAAGATAAACCTTGCATCCTTTAAATTGTGGGTGTCAGGTGTTGGGTTTCAGGGATGAGAAAGTAACTAAGACGCAACACTGCAATAGTAAAGTTTGCATGACATAGTAGAGGTCAAGGGCTAACCCTGTGCCTGGCACATGTGAGCGCTCCATCAGGGTTAGCTTTTATCAGTAAGAGTCCATATTAACTGAGAGTCTGTTACATGTACACAGTATGACCCACGTAAGGATTTAAAGAGGAAATAGACATGATGCCTGTCCTGATGGCAGTCACAGTCAGACACTATCTTTGATATTGGGAGGTAGGTAGAAAATGTTCAAATGGGAAAGAAAGCAAGGAAGGGGGAGGGGGAAGAGAAGGAAGGGAAAGGAAAAAAGACAGTAGAAGGAAAAGTGGTAATAAAGCTTTTGCAAATAAGGAAGGGAAGAAGGGTTGAAGGAAGGGAATGGGACTGGGGAAAAGAGAAGAGTCAAGATGTACTATCTACAGGCACAAATTCCCTATGATGAATGTGATCATTATGCATATGTAACATGTAGCAATAAAATTAATTAAAGAAAGAGATACTGGGACCAGGGGTAGAATGTTGAAGTTTGTGTCTGGATGTTCCCCCAAAGCCTCATGCAGTCATGGGGTGGGCTTCTAGAGTTTATGACTGACTCATGGTCCAAATTTGGGATTATGGGTTTGAGTATTACACTTGCCCTGGGGCAGATAGTTTGCGTACAGTGTGAGGGAGGGAAAGAGGCTGTTCGTGGCTGCTCCTCCGTTTTGCTCTCCTTGCTTTGCTGTTTTCTGCCACCATGAACTGTTGCCCCCTGCTGTGTGCCACTCTGCCTTGGAGTGGGCCGAAACCTCCACAAATTGTGAGCTAAACAAACCTTTCTTTCCTTAATTTTGCTTGTTGGGTGTTTTGTGTCAGCAATGAGGGAAAAGTAACCAAGACAGCATTTCCTACGGTGCTTCTCTAAATGAACTAAAACAGTACCTCTCCTGGTGTAGGCTAAGAAAGAGCTGGAGAGCTCTGCAGCTGTATTTCTCCTCACAGGCTGTCTGTACGTCATCATGAGGGGACCAGATTATTATTAGAAAATAGATATCTTGCAGGTCAATCTACAGCCCTGCCTGGCATGTGACTTGTCTTGTTCATCCCTCAGAGACAGCATGTATTTCCTTTTCTCTCTACTTTTTCATGATCTACTCAAAGCAAGGAACCCAGACCCTCTAGACACTTGCCACATCAAATGGACCTTAAATATGCCTCAAGAAAAAAAGCTCTCAGAAATCTCATTTCATTTAGCTATGAGTATAGCTTTAGGAGATGCTTCCTAAATTTGAAACACTTCCGTAGCACCTGAATCTGTCCCACTGTGGGATAGGGAGTCGGACACTCTAAGGAAACTCTGAGACTGCTTTGTTCTGCTCTGCTCTCCTTCGTACACAATAACACCAATCCCTGTACTTTCCTTAATGCCTATGATGCTACAAGAGCGAGAAGGAGTGCAGGAAATGAGCGTTTCTTCATGAAGACTATCTGCACTTGGACCTGGGCCTCTGGACCTGGAGCCTCGAAGGTGGTAGCTGCACCATCAGAACTTCTCCAGGATTCTTGACCAGGCTGCTTTCCCTAAGGACTCAGAAGCAGATTTGTCTCCCTTCTCCTCTAAGGGACTGAGTGCCCTGCCAGCGGTAATTTCCTGGCTCACTAGATAAACTTTAGGAAGTTTCCTAAGTTTCGTCTCTTGGGTTTCCTAAGGCCGGAGAAACAAACAAGGAACAGGTTTCTTAAGCTCCATAATAGGCTGAAAATGTGACAGAAAGTACAGAGGAAAAACTTTGTAGGTGAAAGGGAATTGCAAAGTAAGAGAGGAAATGTCTGTACAATTGGCTGACATCTTCAATTGGAATGTGCAGGAAAGTTTTTGCAGTATTTGTTGCTGGGCCTGATATCTGGATCTTGGTATTCTCTTACTTTCTTTTTCTAATGTTACTGAAATGAGATTTGGCCGATTCTAGAAACTGCTATTTTCTCTCTGTCAGATTCCTGTTAACTAGTTCCAGTTCAACAGATGGACTCTTTTGGATGGTATGTAGACCCTGGGCATCCGCAAGGCTTGATGATTTTGAGAAAGACAGACACAAACCTCTACGCTCATGAGCAGAGAAACATTTGAATGAACTCCTGGCTTGCTCCCAAAGCACATATTTCTCATATCTTGCCTCATCTCACAGGTTAACTACCTTTTCAACTTGAACTGAAGTTCAATCTATCACATTATGGTGATTTTTCTTTTCCCCACATATAAATCAGCTTTGATTAAAAGAACAAGAGCAAAAACACAAAATACATTTGTGAAAGTTCTTTTAAGGCCGGCACCAGATGAAGAACCATAGCAATTTAAGAACCAGGGTGGTTAGGGTTTCCCTAGCTAAGGGAGATGCTGCCCTATACCATTTCCAACAGAAACAGGTTCAAATCCAGATGACTACTGTGTGCAATAGGCCTTCATGGCTGTTTATGAGTAGTCTAAATTCCCACAATTCCTTTCTATCTGTGGTTCATCTTTGGGTCTCCAGACCACAGCTTCCAAGGACAGATGACAGTGCCCTTTGTGAACCTCCAGGCAGAGGCAGGAATAGCAGGAGTATGGCAGTAATAAAAGTGACTGTGAAATAATACAGGATGTTTATAATTATGACTCTGGGCCTCCTCAAGAATCAAGGAAAGATAAACCTCGTATCTATTGATAATTCATGTCATCCTGATTATGAATTAGCTTTGAGGCAATGTTTAATGAAAGATAAATGTGAAGTAGAATTTTGAAAATAGGCAGAGAAGATCAAAAACTATGTATAGGAAAGGGAAAAAGCTTCCCCAGAACGTATACTACTGTGTAATTACTGTGACGGAGTATGACCCTGGGTTCAAAATTTCCTGCTAGCTAAAGTAAACAGGAAAAGAAAACCAACAAATGACTCTTCAGGAGAGACAGTCCTTCTCTGGTTAATACTGTACTTATAGATACTGAAATAAATTCATAATGAGGAAGTTATGCAAAAGGAATTCAATGACATAGCAGACCATGCCTCAATGGTTTTTACAAAACAAACTAAATATTTTATATGTAACCATTTCCCATGTTTGCTCCTAATTATATCTTTTTTTTTTTTTTTTTTTTTTTTTTGTCTTTTTGAGACAGGGTCTTTCTACACAGTTCAGACTGGCCTTGAGCTCACTATGTAGCCCTGGCTGTTCTTGAACTCACAGCGATCCTTCTGCCTCTGCCTCCCAAGTGCTGGGATTACAGGCATGCGCCTCTTAATAATATCTTAACTACAACCATTAAATATAGTTGTAAGTTCTGCTTCAGGGGAGAAAAGCAAAATAAGTAAATGTCATTAAGTCACAGGGAGGGTGAGGAGTGGGCAGAGGTAGAAGAGGAATAAAAATGTCAGATGCTGATAAGTGTTGAAATTGGGTGGAAGGTACTCGAAGGCCCATAGTAAGTACCATTCTATTTACTTAGTATATATTTAAAAATTTGCATAATGGCATATTTGTAAAAAAAATAGGTGGAAGTATTTGGCAATCATGGAAGTTAAACCAATATGTCATCCCAAAAGACCATGTTTTATTTGGTGAATTTATATAGATATGATTCTATTCTGAATCTTTGGAAATTAGTTATGTCGGTTGTGATGCACTTGACAATATTCAGGACCAGCCCCAAAACACTGTAGATTTTTCTACCTAAGTGTGCACATGCCCAGCTAAGCCCAGTAGCAGGTTACTGACACACCTAAGACAGCAAGGAGAGGAGGACAGAGGCAGATTCAGATACCTTCACTGCAGTTCTTCAGGGCAAAGAAGTTCACTGCAGACAGGCTTCGGTTTCCACTGGAGATGTATTCCAAGGCCACTCGGAAGGGGTTCTCTGGACGCCCGATTCTTCCATGCAGCACCGTCCAGCTGGTTGCATTGGACAGCAGAGGAGGAAAGTACAGAGAAAGAGTGATCAGAAGCAGGCTTCACCCTCAGGGAGCCCTCACTCCTGCAGTGACTTTGGGGCTCACGGCTTCATGGGGACCAATCAAGGACCCGAAGGTGGGGAGAGAAACATACAGACTTTGCTTCCTTCTTGTCCAGCTAACTAACTTGGAGACACGATTTTGGAGCTCAAGCCACTGGCATTTCTTTTGCCATATTATTTTAAATCAACTGTAGATCTTTGAACTAGTTCATTAGCTAGTCTTGTAAGGGAAAGTGACATATACTTGAGAGAAAGCAGCAGCAGAGTTCAGGAAAAGTTTTCAAAATATTTACCAGCCTACTTGTAATTATCTCTGGAAAGAATACTTGGCTTTTGAAATTATATCTGTGCCAGAGTCTCAGAACCCTCAGGTGTAGGATATAGGTCCTTAAGGGAAGTTAGCAAGAGTTATTTATTTACTGAAGAAAAATAAAAGTGCACTGAAGCATGTATTTTGGGGCAAGAGGTACCTAAGATTGATGTGGACTTTGCAAAAAAGTGCAAACAAAGGAAAACTGAAGCAGGTCAAATGGTGGGCTCCGCATCCACCTCTAAGCAAGGACACCGACACCGTCAGAGAACGGAGAAGAAACTAGATGAGCATTTTCACACCTTGCTCATGCTAGCAACCTTTTAGGATAGCCTCCTGTCACTGATTGGAACATCAAATTTATTTTTTCAACACACACATGGATGTATATGTGTATGTGTGTATATATATATATATATATATACATGTAATTTTATCTCTGTGTATACAAATTTATACACAAACAACACACAAACACAAGCTATTTCATGTGGTACATGGAAATCACTTGTACTATTTCATATTTCCTCAAAAAACCAATTTTAGTGACATACAGTAATCACATGTAGTAAAATGAATAATTTGATGAATTAACTTGTATAAATTGGTGAGTTGTGGCTTGAGTGTATGGTACACCCATGCAACCATCACAATATTTTTTTATTTTCAGATGGCTAGCCTTAGGTATGGCAGTATAAGCTGTAAGGAATTTATGGAAAATCTAAATTTCCCCTAAATCTTATTTATAATTTTTCATCTTGCTCCCAAAATATAAAGTAATGATCACTGTAAGAAACTTTTTAAAACCCAATAAATTGGAAAAATAGGTAAAAGAAGATAAGTTACCCATTGAGCAGCTATAACCACAGTCACCACCTTGGCCAACTACCTTTCAGCTGTAATTTTACATAAAGGAGACCAGTCCAATATGCTTCTGTGGGATTCCACTTGCCCAGTCAATGATGTGTCATGAAACAATAAATATGGATCCTAACATCATTTACTTGATGATATTTTTAACAAATGTGCATTGTTTCTGATTTCTTCTGTGCCTGATCATGCTGAAGCTAACTACATATTCTTATCTCAATACTTCCCTAGGACAAAGTCTTAAATCACAGTCAGAGAGTATGGCCAGTTACAGCTCAGAAGCGTATTGTCAGTTCTCCCACAGTGAATCAGAAGGTTCATTTCCTCAGTTGCTTGCAAACACTGGATCCTGCCAAATCTTTCTTGTCTCTGCTAACTTTTGGCGAAGAAATTATTACTCAAGGCAATCACTGACCTCTCAAGAGGGTGCTGTTGGATGGCAGTTTTGTCTCTGGTCCCTGGCATGTGGCTGGGCATGCAGTGGGTATGTACTGAATGGAGATATTTTGTGCTCTCTCTTTCTCTCTGTCTGCTCTTCTGTAGTTAATTCAGATTACTGGAGTCAACTCTTCAGCCATTTAATAAAAGTGTATTAAGTTTCTCCACAATAGATGCTGTAGAAGGGCTTATTGCTGCTGTAAAGTTTGTTCTGTTACTGTACCCAGAAGGATTTCTACCCAAAATAAAACCCGTGCAACTGAATGAGGAAAAGAAGGCCTTTCAGTTTAAATGTGGTACTGTCAAAGAAAGAAATATCTGAAAAGAAAATGTAAACGAGGGGTTCTCAAGGAAAACAAACAAAGAATTCATCTTGTTCTTCTGAAATGTAAAGGACCCTATTTTTGAGGAAAGAAGGTAGCAAAAGGCATGAGTATTCATATTCTGCCAAAATCATAGCTCTCTGTTCCGAGGAATGATGGATTTTAATTCCAGGTACACAGTGGCCCTCAACAATGATTTCCATTTCTATACTGGCACTAGCCCTCTGGATGAATGTGTCAAGAGTTTTAGGAATTAGTTTCTGAGTTACCGATGCAATAACTTTTGTCTGAAATTCTCTGGCCTCCCATAGTTTACTGCTGCAACTTTAATAACTTTCAGAGCAGTTGCCAAACATGTAGTATTTTATATCCAGGGAGGCTGGGGCTAGAAAAGGGCAAGCTTATACCTAGGGTCAGATTTGTTTAAGGGACAGCCAAAAACTCAGTGAAAAATGAACGCAAGCTCTCTTCCCTGCCTGCCTCCATTTTTTGCTTACATTCCACTGCTCATGAAAGTAGCTCATTAGGGTCTTACTTGCCGTGCTTTGCCAGGGGGCAGCTCTACTTATGCTTACAAGAGTGGTAGGTTGTATTGTGACCTAGTGCCGCCTAGAAACAAACGTGTAACTGGACCCATGTGCTGGGGATTTGTGACTGTTTTAGCAATGGTTCCTGGATCAATCAGTCTGACAGTGTAGGATGTCCGCCTGGAATGTAGGAAGCCAGAAGGACTCTAAGGATTATCTTCCGCATGTCTCTCTAGAGCTCTGTAGTTCCACTTCTGCCTCTACCCCTCATGTGCAGCATAACTTTGAACAAGGCACTTTTCTCCAGTGCCCAGAAATTTTGGATGTGTTCTGCCCGATTGTAATTCTTAGGCAGAGAAAGTGTTTCCAAATTTGAATGAATTTTCTGAGGAAAACAGGGACTACCCACTTCTGGTGAATGACTACACCATAATGAACACATTAGAATCTATCAAAGGAAGGAGAGTTGGTTTGTGAATGTCAAAGCCCACTTCTGACCTAGAGGCCAGAGGTAATATTCACTGAATTGGGAATGGAGTCTTGGATTATGGTCCTGGGTTTCCTTGGAAACCTCCAAGGAGGTTCAGGTCTTCTGAATCTCCTTGGGTTTTAATTTCCTTATCAGCCGAATGTGGGCACTGAATGAAAAGTTCTCTAATGACCCCTATACTTCTGCATGAGATTACAGGAGTCCTAGTGACAGAAAACTCTGGAAACTGCAATTAACAAGTAACATCTCACAGCAATGAGAGAAGAGTGGTTAGTCATAAAACTACAGATCTATTTATGCAGAGGTTCCATTCCAGCCTTGTTGGAAAAATGGAGACTTACCTGAGGTCACAAATTTGGTTTCCTATAGACCTAAAATTAGTATTCTTCTTAGACTGCAAGAACGTGAGACAGTACAACATAAGGATCACTTGCATTTCACAATCACTTGCATTTCACATCACCGAGATCATGACAGATAGAGAAGGTTATATCTGCATAGCATTGCTGAGGATGGGGTCACCAGTGTGGGTTTTGAGGAGAGATACTCCAGCCAGACAGTGGAATAGGCTGTCAAAAAATCCCCAAAAATATCGTAAGCATCTCTGACATGGAAACATAAAGAATCTCTCAGCCCACGTTAGTCTGCACATGTTTAAAGGAAACTGTCTGGCATGTCAGATGTGAGACAAGCTACTGATGAGGCTGAAGGGTTGGCAGCCATGACTCAAGAGGGTGAAGGCACCCAGTTATTTTAAGTCCAGAATGAAGGGGTAGTTCATGACAGCATGTGAGGCCATGGATGGCAGGTGACAACACACAGAATGTGTCATATTTTGTAGCTGTACAGTATCCCAGTGGGCAGAATACTGATATCAGCTGCCTCACAAGAGGAGTCTTCTAACCCTGCAAGATACTTACTGGGATCCCTTTCTGAGGTAGTTTTGGCTGCTTCAGTACAGTGAGGGCTGCGTTTGGTCTTCAACTTTACTCTCTGCTAGCTATGTGACCTTAGAGAAGTGATTTGACTTAGTTGAGCTTCTGTTTGTCTTACTTTTAAGATTGGAGGTCACAATGCCAGGATTGCTGGATTGTAGTAAGGATTTGTAAGTAAGGTGCATGCAAAGTGACTGGAGAAGTTCCTTGTACACAGTAGGGCCTCAACAAAGTGAGCTACTCTTACAGGACTCCATAGCTTTCTTCATGGAGCCATGAAAATATCTGTACCTTGTCTCATTTACAAAATTCAAGGGGGGAAAGGAATGTAATTGGTTAAAGAGGATGAGAAAGGCATTTACAATTTCCAAATAGCAGCCACCATATTGTTTCAACAAACAAAAAACTTAGTTAAATGGATCTTCATATGATAAACAACCCCAAACAACCCCCATACTATGCTGGAACATCTCTATAGAAAGATATATTGGATTATGATAGCAATGAACCTTCTTCTCAGAACCCTCCGAAGGTTGCCCTCTCAGTTAATGTAACATCTCTTTTCTGTCTTCACAGTTTTCTGTATGATGTGAAAAGATCCTTTGTGTCTAATTCTAGAGTTGAGTCACATTCCATTTCCCAGGTATTTACTGACATATTGTTACACACTAGATGAAGTATAGACACTCTGGGTTTAGGATTTGGTTTGCACTCAGGAGTTTACAGACTGGTGAAAAATAATACATACCACAATTTACAGTGAATGGTAGCTGTTTGGAGCTGGGTAAGTGATGCAGGTACTATCACAGAAGGTGAGATGATGTTTCAGAATGCGAGACAGGATAGGTGTAATTTGAGGGTGGGTTGTAGGGAGGGGGCATGAGTTGGGCAAAAGGAAATGGGGGAAAAGATTAGAACAATTGCACGAATACAGCCTCCTAGATAGTGTGTGTTTAGTGAACAGACAGATTAGTCTTGTGGTAGTGAATGTGTTTCACTGGTCTCTACAGGAAGAACAGTCTCTGGATCTTATCTCCTTAACGCTAGAGTTCTTGATCATTCGTCACTGTGTGTCCAGTGTTTTGTACTTTGTAAATGCACAACAAATATTTGTTGAATGAGAAGACAAATGCATGAAGAGATTTCCATTAAATCCGACAAGATTATGGCGTTCTTAGCCAAAACATACATGTCGGTGGAGCTGAGTGAATTTCAAAACTCACATCAATTCATTAACATTAACTGTCATTCACTGAAGTGTGTCTCCTCTGTTATAAGAAATTTAAGGATTAGGGAATTTTAGTGGTTGCAGGATGGAGGTAGTATGTATGACCACAAGGTTCATCATATAACTCTTGGTCCCCCTTTTGGTGTGGGCTAATTAAAAGGACACAGTGAACTGCAGCAATTGAGACTTGGCAGGTATCTGAGTTCTTAAGTAGAAGCATTCTCATCTGATATACATACATGCTGTCTACCATGAAAATCAGGCTTGGACCAAGTCAATATGAACAGTAACTATAGCAGCAACACCAATAGTAATAGCACTGAAAATGTAACCTGCAACACCACTAAGATTTGCTGAAGGCCTACTCTGTGTTATACTTAGGGCTGAGTTTTAAATGCAAGTTAGTGAGTCTGCAGTCTTCACACATGGTTTTTTTCATTTTTGTTTTTTGGTACTGGGAATCAAATTCAGGACCTTGCCAGGCAGATGCTTGTGCCACTGAGCTATATTATATCCCTGGGCCTCCCACAAGCTATGTCAGTCAGCTTTCCATTGCTGTGACAAGATACCCAAGAAAATCAATTTAAAGGAGGCAAGGTGTATTGTGGCTCACAGTTTCACAGGTTTCAGCTAATGTTAACACTTTCCATTGCTACGGGCGGGTGGTGAGGCAGAACGTCAGTGGTGGAGTGGATGAGGTGGACCATGCTCATTTCCTAATGGGCAGGAAAGAGAGAGGAAGAGGGAGAGAGAGGCGAAATTTGAGGATGGGTTGTGGGGAGAGGGTGTGAGCTGGGAAAAAGGCAATGCAGAAGAAGATTGGAGTGAACACATGAATGAAGCCTCCTAGGTAGTGTGTGTTTAGAAAACAGGTATGTGTTTAGATAAGGAGAGGGAGAGGACAGAGAGAGAGAGAGAGAGAGATTAAGAGAGAGACGGGGTGCGGAGGGTCTGAAGACAAGACATAATATCTAAGAGAAGACCCCCAAGACCCACTAACTTCAACTAGGCCTTACCTCCTAAATTTTCATCACTTCCTACTAATGCCATCAAACTATGAGTCTGTCAATAGGCTGAGAGGTTAGAGCCCCCATGATCCAAGCCCATTCCTGAAGGCCTCCCCTCTGCCTATTGCTGCACAAGGCACCAAACCTTCAACCCATAAACCCTTGGGGAAGACGGTAGCTCCAAACCATAACAAACCAGAGTAACACCATCTTATGCTACCCTTCTTGACACCTGGAGGTTAGAAACTGTCTTCCTAAGGGTTTGTTTCATTTCTGGCCCTGGTGAACACAGCTGGGGACCTGAAGATACAAGACACAGTCATGCCCATGTTCTGCACTGGTCACGACAGCCATGTCATCTAGGTGGTAATGAACCTTTGAGCTGGAACAGCCGAAGTCATGAGTTAGGTAGAGGATGTCAGAAGCCACATAAATTAGACAGGCAGCCAAGTCCTTGTCACATAGAACTCCATCGTGTGATGAAGATTATTATTACAAAGCATGACCCTGTCACAGCTCAGCCTGCACTACTGACATTCTGCCACATGTGTCTTCGCTAAGACTCTCTCTTGACAAGTTCTGGACGAGGTGTGAAGTAGTGAAGATTTGTTAGAAACAAGGAACTGAACCTGTGGGAGCTTGTCCGGATCAATACAGCAGGAGAAAAAGCCCAGTTGTACCTCTCCCCATAATCTTATCCTACAGGAAAAACACACCCATAACGTTCAAGTTTTCCTTAAAATATACTTAATAGTGATTCTGCAGCAAATATAAACCATTCAGCACTATTTTTTATTGTTTCCATTAACTCTGTCTGCATTTAAAATATTTTTATGGGAGATAGAAGGGGAAAGATGCCACATCAATGTAAATTATAACATGAAGTCTTCATTGCTTGTTAATTTTCTGTAAAATAATAACATGGGGCATGTGGCACAGGGTCTTTTATCCAGATGGCCTTGGCTTTGTTATTCACTCACCCTTCACTACGTGTGAGAAGCTAGATGAATGTGCTCTGGAGAGGACTGGATATGGGCGGAAATGAGATTTCAGGTTGAGGCAAGGTCTGGCCTCCCACTGGCTGATGGTCAAATCAAGATGCTCTGAGGCTGAAGGTGGCCCCTGGTTTGGTAGGCAGGGGGTCTGTAGCGTAAAATGCTACTAAGGCAGGATGGGGTCCCTGGGGGCACAGGCTGAGTGGTGGAGACTTAGCATTAGCAGTTAGAAAGCAGTTTAATTTCATCAGACATGTGGTACAGGTGACAGATATGGAAGGTGGCCTGGATTTCCTAAACTGTTGTTCTAATTTTTTTCTTATTCTTTGAAACATGGGGAAGATAGTGTTTCTTGGCCTCTCCTTAGCTGCTTTTAAATTTCCTCTCTTCCTCTGTTTTATTCTTTCTTTCTCTCTTTTCCTTTCTTCACAAGAAATATATTCATTCAGAACAGAAACTCTGGAGCCACGCTGCCTGTTTTATAATCTCAGTTTTGCGTCTTACTGGCTGTGTGACTTCAGGCCAGCCCCTGATTTAACCTCTGTGGGCCCAAATCTCATAACCATAGTCATAAGGAAAAATTGTCGTAGAGGAAAAATTCTTATCTGGCCTGCATGTGACTAATTTGCTTGCCAGATTAGTACATGATGTACATTTTACATTTAGTAAAACACCCTGTGCCCTGTGCGTATTAGAAGTTATTCTTTAGGACCCTTGTACCCTCTGCTATCACTTGAGCTGTACACATACTGAGGGCTGTGTCTGTTCATGTAGTCTATTCATTAACAACGGGGGGAAAGAAAAGTGTGAATGTGGTGGAAGACTGTAAGTCACTACAAATCATTGCTGCTGAATTAAATGGGAAGAACACAGCAGAAAAATCAGGAAAAATCCAGAAAGCCTTTAGAAAACTTTATAGATATTGTAATATTATTTCCATTGTAAAGAAATGGGACATCATGGATAAGGTGTCACGAGTGATTTACAGGAAAGAGTGCAGAGCTCCAATGAACAGAACATACTAGAAGCAAAGGGCTTGGACCAATCAAGAATTGGCAGATTAACATGCATTTAGCAGCTGCAAATTAAAATGTTTCAGGATATAAGTGGATTCCCAAGCAACCATTGGTCCCAACCTTATTGTCTGAGAGAGTATCTCCTTTGTTCTGGTGTGTATAAAGAAATACATGAAGGATTCACTAGCTTTTTTTCTCTCCGCTTTAAAAGAAAATATGCTGACTGTTCAGACAAAAAAAAATCAAGACACAGAAAAGTTCGAATTAAGAGCGCATCCCAGAGAACGCTGAAGTTTTTCTTTCTCTTCTTCCGAAGTTTGGGCTGGGTCCCTGCCAGCCACCTCCTCCTCCAGCAGCTGCTGGACACCACCCTTCCCATCAGAGAGCTGCAGGCTGAGACTCCGTTGCATTCTGGGCAGGAAAAGTGAGAGGCATTTGTTCAGTGCTGGCATTTCAGAAGTCACAGAGAATTACAGAAGAGTAAGCAAGGGGATCCCAGTGGGATTTCCCACTCCACAGACTTGCCAGATCATTTTTCTGGCAGGGTGGGTGGTGGGTTTTCCTTGAATAGAGTCCCAGGTTAACATTTTTTTTTTTCTGTTTCCTTATGAAAGGAGGTGTGGACACATCACCCAGTAGGAATCTGGAATTTGGTTTCCTAACTTTTCCTTTCAGGAACTGTTTAGTACCATCTGTTATTTTAAAATACATTTTTTGGTTTGTTTTTCCCCCAAGCCAAATCAATGTATAAAGTGCCTTTGGCTTAGCTTTTTTTTCAAATTAATTATCCTTTTATAGAAGGATAAAGACAGCACTGAAACGTGACCTGAGCCACTTCTACAGTGATTCTCCTTCAGGCTCCCTACTTTTAGCTTGAGCCTGGCATCCTGAGTGGGGCTGGGGTTGGGGCAGCCAACCTGGGCCCCCGCCTTAGAGCTCCTCCCAAGACCTCTCAGCCTGAAGGCAGCCCTCCTTGCCCTCAGAGGATATCCAGCTGCCCAGAATGCTCCTTATAGAGGCAGCTTAAATACCATTTAATGTGTTCACGTATTGATTGGTTCAAATAAGAACATAAGCCTCAGAGCCAAGCAAAATGCTGACGCCCAAGCTCAGAGGCTCTGTTTCAGTCATAAATCTCTGTGCTGGAACTTTATATGGCAGCGTGGACCTCGTTGTAAACCGTGGTCTCAAGCCAATTCTGTGGCTGGGAAAAGTGGTCAGCTGAAAAGGGTGGAGGGGCCTGGCACATAGGGGAAAAAGAGGCCACAGACTTGTATCACCTGAGATGATCCCCAGTGCCACACACTGCACCAGCTCTGCCCTCTCCAGGAGTGGGACATGATTGTGAGAGCCTCTGACAGGTGGAGTTCTGATGTATTTTCTGAGCCCCTGGTATAGAACGGGGCTCAAGCAGTGCTATACGTTGCCTATACTGTACTGTAGCAAGTGTTGTGCAAAGCCTCATGCACTCATAGGTGGGGTTTGGGGAGGTGGCTGGATCATGAGTATGTGACACTGGATTACAGATGTGATAACTGGATCAGTCCACTGACTGGTTTAGCATAGTCCTGGGTGTGGCTAACAGGAAGGCTCACCCTGGGTGTGGGTGACACCAGCCAATAGTCTTGTAGCCTGGATGGAATAAAAAGGGTAAGAAAGTCTTGCTGTTGGCCTCTTCATGCCTGCCATGCCATGGACTATTTCTCCTCTGCTATGTTGCCCTGTCTTCGAGCCAACCAACTATGGACTAAAATCTGTACAAACCCTGAGCCAAAGTAAACCTTTCTTCCTCTCACTTTTGGTGCTGGATAGTTTGTTCCAGCAAAGAGAAAATAGCTAAAGTGACATTATTGCAGAGATGACAGATATTAATACTGTTGGAAGCTATGTCTAAATCCTCACATGACAGAGCAGGAATGAGCCCCAGGAACATAGCAGGTCCCATTACGTGGCTAAAGGAGGTATTCATTTTATAATCTATGCCTGGAATAATCTCTTTAAACTCAGTCCTGCCTCTATTTTTCCTGCACATGTCGACTGTTTCACACATCTTTATATTTTTCTTGTGGTATTCTCTGTACCCAAAATCTTCTTCCTACTTTTTACCTCTTGTGCTGCTTTGTACTGATCAAGTCTTACCTTGGTATCTTTGAGGAATGTAACTCCCAGGCTGATGAGGTAACAAGGGTGTGATGGGAGAGGTGAACAATGATAAGGTGTACCTAATCTCACCTGGTAAGTTTTTGAAAAAAGCTTCTTGAAGGTGGTGACATTTGCTACTATTGGTTGGCTTACCTTGGTCCTAGTAGGGTGGACAAGATGTCATTTGTTGAATTTTGTCTCCTAGTCTTTTGTAAGAAAGTTATGTTGAAGTCTTAACCTTTACGGCCTCTGAATATAATCTCACTTGGAAATAGTGTTTTTATAAAGATAATCAAGTTTCAATGAAATCATTAGGGCAGACCCAAATTCAGTAACTATGTTCTTATGAAAAGTGGGATTTGGGCATAGAGACAGATAGGTATACAAGAAGAAGTCCATATGAAAATGAAGGAAGACACCGGGGTGATATTTCTACAAGGCAAGTACATCAAAGGTCATCTGCAAATTGTAGAAGCTGTGGAGAGACCTGGAACAGATCCTTCATCACAGCTCCAGAGGAATCAACTCTTGATCTTGGACAACTTGATCTTGGATTTCTAGCCTCTAGAACTGTCAGACAATAGAGTTTGGTTACTTTATTGGTGATAATTTGTTATGGCAGTACTCACAAACTAGTAGAGTTGGACAATTCAAAGCCACCCCCACTAACTGGAAAAATACCCTGTATGGTATTTTTATAAGATATTTTCTCTGAGATGATCAGCCTGGGGACAAACAGCCCACAAGCTGCCAAGAAACAACTTTTCTTACAATTCAGCCCCATTTTCCTGGGAGCCAGATACTGCACAGGACATTTCCTACACATTAACCTCTGCTCTCAGATACATAACACTCACATTGTCTTTGGGGAGGCCCCTCTGTAGACTGACATGAGGAAACCCTCACTAATAGCACAGGAATCATGGGCCTGTTAGATTTGCCCAGAGTAATGCTCACACCATTAAATCATGCTTGAAGGAACTAATGGAGCTTGGATTTCAGGCTTCTACCATGTCAGCCAAGCGGGAGCTTTCCAGAACACAGCAAACAGAACTGCCTGAGAAGCCCTGAGATTGTGCCAATGACATGTTCACCTGGGAGTCAGTTTCTGGGCTCAAACTGCCACCACCAATTTTCAAAAGACTTTAGAGGGTCAGTTTAAAATTTGACCTGGAATTCTCAAAGGTGCTGAGCCTGCACCAGAGACAGATACAAGGAGGAGGCAGGACGAACTGGACTGGGGCTGGGTTGGGCAGCAACCACCAGGCAGGGTGCAGGCTTTCCTCCTCTCTTCTGAATCTTCCCTGACTTTGAGTATTTACAGTAAAAAAGCCCCAGATACCCAGAATCCTTTGACAAGGTTCCTGGCCATATAAACTAGAAGCTGTGATTCCCAGAAAGGACAGGCTTCTGTTTTTGGTTGGTCTGTCTTCTAACGAAACATTTAATTGATAAGAGCTTGGGGAATGGTCACCTATGATAAAGGAATACCTACCTCTTCATCCTTTATCTGCCTCCCAAGTATACGCAAATTGTCTTAAGAAAGGGCCGGCTGGATACTCAAATGTCACCACAGCCACTAGTGAACCTGCAGCTTTGTTAAAAAACAAACCAAGCAGAAACCTCCAGATTCAATAAAAACTGGCTCCTGAGAGGAGGTAAAACCTAACTCTCTGTCCCAGGCTTTTAGTCACAGAAACTGAAATCTAACTGCTTGGCACATTTCTTATAGAGCTGAACAGGACAGCAGAAGGCCCTGCTCCTTTTCAATCAACAGCATTGTCAAAGAGCAGAAGACTCAGGAATGGACTGTGACCAAGGCTGGGATGGTGGAGTCTGGCTCCTGCCTCCAGTGAGCTCTGCAATGGTTTCAAAGTTCTGCAGATAGTTTAAAGCAGGTTCAAAGACCTCCTTCAAAATGGCTTTGGGACTTGGCCTCACAGGGCTGCTGGCTTCTGTGTTGAGGTAGTTGGAGGGCACTCATCTGTGGTTCTTCATAGTCAGAGTGGGGCCTGTGGGGCACATACTGCTCAGGGTGTCGGAAAGCTGGGGAAGGGGTCTGTGCTTTACAAGAGGCTCTGGCTTTGGACACCTGCTGGTTGGTGTCATTCAAATAGTAGTATTGTTACATTCATATCTGATCATAATTAGCAGAATTCCTTTCACTCCTTGGACATTAACTGCATTCCAGACACTGCAAAGGAATTCTTCATAGCTGTCTCATTTGTTTTAGGAGCTGGAAGATGAAAGAATATATATATTTTTTTCTTTTTTGAGACAGGGTCTTGCTATGTAGTTCAGGCTGGTCTTGAGCTCACCTTGTAGCCCAGGCTGATCTCAAACTCACAAAAATCCACCTGCCTCAGCCTCCAGAGTATTGGGATTACAGGTGGGCGCCACTATGCCTGGCAAGATGAAGGAATTGTAGCCATGATTGTCCAAATAAGAGCACTTAGATTTTAGGCGGTGAAACATCTTGCTCTAGATTTATATATAACAGAGCTGAGACTCCAGCCAAAACCTGTATAGGAATTGTTTTTGTATACTCCTCCTCTGTCAGAAGCAGAAGGCAACCCAGGATGCTACAGAGCATGGCACGGAGAAGGATAGGATCACACACTCAGATGTTCCCACACATTGAGATCCAAGAGCAATCCCAAACATGGTTGTGATAGTGTAGTTTCCTGAGGGCTCACTGTGTACTGACCACAGCCCTTACTGCATGTATCAGAAGGTCTAAGCCACATCAAAGGTGGACCCTCAGTTCAGAACGTTGTTTCACAAAGTGAGTTTTCCCAGGGTTAGCCCTATAGGGCCCTTAGCTCAGCACATCTGCTCCCACCAGAGGGGGCTTTGCTATTCTACACAAACAACCTCTTATCTGAGTCTGATCCCTCTTCTCCTGCCCGGGGCCATGGACGGTCTTACTCCCATTTCCACGTGACCAGCCAGAGTAGAATGAAGAGCTGGAGAGTTTGCCCAGAGGAACAGCTCAGAAGTGCTAGGGTTCTTCCCTCTACCTGTTGACGACTCCTGCACACGGGAGTGTCTCAGAGTGTGGGATCCAACTGCCACGTTTTCCGCCTGGTGTTTGTACAAAGGGAGCCTGACTGATGATGTGTGACATGTCTCCAGAGCTGTCCCTTGTAGGAATATAGGGGGTTATGGAGGGTGGGTGCTGGGGATGCTGGGATGAATCCAAGGTGGCACTCTCCTCCTTCCTGGGCATTTTCATAGGGGTGGAAATGAACATTGGTTTGGGTAGGAAAGGACAGGGATAATATAGTACTCTTCCCATGTCACATATGAGAAAACAGGCCTGGGAATAAGAAAGAAATGAGCTTTTTAGATAGAAAAAGAATACAGACACTAGGACCCTGGGGTCTGTGCCGTGCCTGTTCCCTATAGCTTCTTACTAAAGTACAGACAACTGGAGGCCCCTTAGACCTCCTCGATGACTACTTGCCTCTGTGTAGTACTGGCTGTGTGGATGTATGTGGGTGCAGGTCAGGAGCTGGTGGCCCATGTTAAGTTATATCATATGCCACTGAGTTCTTTGGCATCGCACACATCCTCCAATTTACTTTATTTTCCTTTATTGTACAAATCTTTTGAGCATGCTCATGTTCTGTCAATTTGAAGTTAAACAGTAAAATTTAATGTCTCATTTTAAAACTAGAAATAAACCTAAGAAACTATGTTAATAGTATCCCCAGAATCATCAGGCATGCTCTGGGCTGATTGCATTCTGTTCTGAGAGGCAGCAGCCTAGTCCGTTGCTGTTTTAGAAGGTCCATGCTCTTGAATGAAGACCCTTCCTTGCTTTGGCTCAGTCTGTTTTCTAGTTAGCTCAAGTCAGTAGAAGTCTGACTTTCTAATAGGCAGTTCCTGCAGACCCTCAAATCACTGTACAGGGCTGCTGGTTGAGGGTCCCCAGGGACACCATTTCACTCAAGCTGGAGAGTCTAATTCCTTCTTGCTGTCTCTACCCAAGGATAGAACTTGGATCATTAATAAGTGTCTAGTTTTCCTCTTTCCCTCTTAGCCTCCTTGGTGAGGTCCCTCTTTCATAGCTTGAGCTGCTTCTTACCCAGTCCATGGTCTCTCGGCAGAAATATATGTTTTTGGTCTACCATTAAACCTAAACCCTCTTTCAGTAATTAATACTCTGGATACAGAGTTATCCATTTCCGCCTTACAGATCTTTCTTTCCAGATACTCAAGCACTAACTGACACCCTGGGAGTGGCTTCTTTGCCTCTTTGCACTCCTGACATCCTGCTTTAGCCCCTTGTTCTACACCT
Organism: Dinomys branickii; assembly: GCA_004027595.1. NCBI lineage: Eukaryota > Metazoa > Chordata > Mammalia > Rodentia > Dinomyidae > Dinomys > Dinomys branickii. Next base: position 75,081 of record PVLD010003999.1, read on the forward strand.
GACCGAGCTGGCTCTCTGGGGAGCAGTGAGAGCTTGCTCTTCTCTGCCTCCTGACGTGGCTGCCCTTTGCAGCTGTTACATCTTCTGGGTCCTCCTCTGTCCTTGGTGCTGCTGCAGGTGGAGTTTAATTTCTACACTCCACAAGCCCCTCAGGGCACATTTGCCTTTCCTTTCCCCAAAGCATCCCAAGGCTCTGTGGAGCTCACTGGAAGGATCTCTCCTTTTCTTGGGCCTCCCACCTGAGTTCTGCCACTCTATTCTCAGTACACATTTGCATGTTCACAGAACTGGACCACTTTCAAAACAACCCTGGGTGAGCATGGACATCCTAACACATCTGTTTCTTGCTTCCTATCAGAGACTGGGGGAGTGGGGCTGGGTAGGAACATGATCCTTAAACTCAAAACTCCTTAACACCCCTTCCCCAAGAATGCTGAGGATTCATGGTAGGATGGCATATGGGACCTGATGGGGGGTGATACAAGTTGAGTGTGCATATTGGCAATGTCCCAGGGACCTCTGTGTGGAAATAATTGAAGTCTTTTAACTGAGGTATCTAAGAGAGCGATTAAAAGGGAATTGCAATTATTGAGCCCAGAGGTAAAATTTCAGAACTGGCCCATAAATCCTGGTCTGACATGAAATTTAAAACTCCCCGATGGTCTTCAATTACATATTAAAAGGGTTTTACTACTAAGAGGTAGAAATAATGAATGATAATCGGGTATTTTCTGTGGAAACAGAGGCATCTCTGAGGGCTGGGCTGGTGGGAAACTGCAGGTCACAGCATCCCGGGCTTGTTTTGTACCTCTTACTTCACAAGTGATCAGGCAGGAAGGGGAAGGACGGGTACCAGGTATGGAGCAGCAGGCCGGCTGAACCCTCCTCAGTACACTTCAGCCTGAGCTCCATTGAAAGCCAGAGGTGCAAACGGTCCATTCCACTCTGGGCCTGCATGTAGGGAGCAGGAGCCTGGCAGTGAGGTGGGCAATGTGTGGTCTGTGGGATTCTCCAGCTCCTGGCCTCTTCTTGACTTCCAGAGGTCTCGCAGTCCTGCGCCCTCTTGGCATGTGTCCTGGTGTGAGCAGACGCTGTGCATGGAGGAGTCCGGTCCAGAGGAAGAGTAACGATTGAGAGTCAGAAAACCCTGGCTCAAGAACCAGCTCCTTTCACTGGCTGGATGGCTTGGGCTAAGTCATTTTACCTCTTTGGCCGTGGTTCCTCTATTTTATCAACTTTCTACAAGACTGTTGAGAAGAAGAACTGGCAGCATAAACAGGTGAGTGCTTTGCAGTGCATGTTACGACATGCGTCTATTTTTTTGGCGTGTGTTTATTAGCACTTTCTTACATATGGTTATTCTCCCATGGACTTGTTAGAGATCTTTTCTTTTAATATATTTGGTGGCCAAAATACAGCTAGATGGCTCCTGAGGTTCATTTCAGCTTCTGGATACTAGGGTGATGGTGGTATCTTGTACTGGTCTGGGCAGTACAGGCAAAGCTCAGGTTAGTTCTCCCTAGGATTTAGACTGCACCACCAGCCTCCCCTGGGGCATGATGTTTCCAGGGAGGCACAGCACAGCATCAGTCTGTGTTGTCTCGTTGTCCTTTCACATCTTCCTTCTCTCCATTTCTCTACACACTAGCCTAAATCCTTTCTGTATAAACTGTTATCAAACTAGATTTTTTAGTTCTATGGGTTGTGGCTCAGAGCAACTGGTTTTCTGACCCTAACTGCAGGCCCATGACACTTCAAACAGAAAATTTTCACCATTGTGGCTTCCAGCATATAGATTCTGTCATTTGTGGTCTTAGCTCTCCTGCAGACTGGGCCACCTATGAAATACAGCAATGCAACACATCTTTAACACTCTGCTGGGAGTGCAGTCAGTGCCAAGCAAATGTTAGACTCCCCCTCTGCCACCAGCTTGGCCACACACTAAAAACACGGAAGAAGCAGAGGCAAGAAATGTTCTTCAGTATTTTCTGTAGAGGTGTCTTCCAGGTGGGGGCAGACTTGGTCACTGTGCTTCTTTGGATAAAAGTTTTCAATTTGCTAAGCATGTGCCTATCAAAATATAGAGGAAAACACTGCCAAATGAATTGCATCAGTCAAGGCAGTCTACAGCCATCCCACCCCCACCCATTCCCCTTTCCTACTAAGGTCAACTCCATTGACTACGTCTTTGCAGGGCTTATTCTAGGTAAGCCTGTGTGAATCAACATATTCTTTGGAATCATCACATTTTTTCTAAAGGCTCCAAAACCACTTCTACAGAAACTTTTATACACTGTTACTGGCATTGATATATTTAAATTTGAAATTGTTTTGATTGACCCTCATGTAAACACAATCCTAAAAACAGTGCTGAAATCCTTCCATTTAAATCTAAAAATTAGATTGTCTATAAAAAGAGACCTAATCACATTAGCCCAATTTCCTTCTCAGAAGAGAACATGTAAGAATTTACTGAAACAGAACATCTTAGAGTGCAGATTTCTTGACATAAAGAATGACTTTAACCAGCTAACACTGCCACCCAACATGGAGAAAACATGCCACATCAGACTACAGTAAGGATTCCAGCAGCAGGACAAAGGAAGTAGAAGATAAGAACCCTACCATCAAGGAATTTTTTTTTTTTTTTTTTTTTTTTTTTTGCGGTACTGGGGATCGAACTCAGGACCCTGCGCTTGCTAGGCAAGCGCTTATTCCACTGAGCTATATCCCCAGCCCCCATCAAGGAATTTTTGGCTCTGAAGAATGAACGGTAGTATAAATTAAGAAGCAAATAAGCCCAAAGCTTATATAAAAAATTTCATTGACTTCAACAAATACTTATTAAATGTAGTCTGTGCCAGGCATTGTGGTAGGTACTGGATGGATGCTTGGACCCAATTCCTGCCCTGGAAAAAACTTATATTGAAGAATTTTCACCCTGAGGCCATCTCTGCATGCAGAGAAAATTCAAAGTCAAGGAGAGCTTAGTCCAGCCCGGGACTGGATTCATTCAGTGGGGGAAAGCGGAAACTGAAGAAAGTAGAGGCAAGGAAACACATTTCAGATAGTCACCATGGCATGAGAAAAAGCACCACTGAAGTCCTTCCACCCAGCTCCAGGGATGAGGGACACGAATTTCTGGAAATGGCAGCAGGGAAGAGGGTACGTGTGTGTGGGATCCTATCACACAACTGCTTTACATCTTTAAAGTTTAAGTGCCCTATCTAGAAACAATGGTAAAATTGTTGAAAAGAAAGTAATTCAAGTTTAAAAGAAAGAGATAATGTTAAGGGCCAGGGAATCCATTTCAAAGTAAGACTTTCTTTTTGACAGTGTCCCTTTAAATGATGTGACTCTAGGGATTTTCCTCACTAAGCAGCTGCCACTCTATGCAATAATTAGCCAGCGATATATTTTCTTTGTTGTTCATTAAAGATTAATGAGAGGCAGAGCTTAAGGCTTGGTTAGATGGAGAAACCTTGAAGGGGTCATTTGAACCTTTCATATCTTTCCTTTTGGAAAGTCTGATGAGCAGGTTTTCAAAACAAGAGCAGCCGTCTGCCTCCTAACCTACAATATGTCTTTGGTGGAAACCAAGACATCTGTGGCATGCTGTCTCCCACCATCAGCTGAAGAGCAGATGCCTGAAAGGAGGCAGAACAGTTGCTTGGAGCTCTGCGGTGCGTGTTTCGTGCTGGGGTGATGGGCATTTTCAGTAGAGTGTGTCTTCCCGCTTTGTGCTGAGTCCCAGAGGTACCATTAGGTAGAAATATTAGGTATCCAGGCACCATCGTGCAAACACAGCAAGTTCTGGCCAACTTGGAGGCAAGTCTGCTTTTACCTATTTGTTTTGTTCTAACTTGGAGTTTTGCTCGTTCTCCACCCTGCAGACAGCCACACTGGGAGAGGCAGAAAGGGGATAAAGAAAGTTTACTTAATAAAAAGAGAAGGAAAGGAAACCAGTGGGAGTCTAAATACTTCTAGTTAAAAATACAGCTGAAATAACGACGACAGCAGCGATAAAGAAGACGCTGAAATAATTAACGCTATTCTGAAACTTAGTAGGCCTGGACCTTTAAGATTAGCTCACACAGATAGATTCAGGTTGATTTCGACCCTGCTACGCAGAATGACGCTTGGTTGGGTCCACTTTTGGACTCTTTTTCTTCTTTCTTTTTTCCCTGCCTGTTTTTGGCACCTTTTCCCATTTTTACAGTGCCATATACCCAGAGGAGCTCAAAAGCCATTAAGAGACGACACTGATGATGCCAATAATCAGAGCTAAGAGCTTTGATTGTATTATAAGCAAAACATTTGAATAACTGCACAGCCAACAAGGCTCAGAATGACGTTTCTCCATCCCTACCACTGATGAGCGTGACCTTGGGACAAGTCAAGCTCTGCTGTTCCTCTGGGGATGCAATGCGGGAAAGACTGAGGCATCATCTGTAGAAAAGGGCAAAGGAACACACCGTTCCACTGAATCTGCCACCACGTGTCTCCTCCAGTCTTCCTTAGGGATGCTGACGTCCCAAACCTCTCCATTTCCGTTCCTTCCTTCTGGATCTCCCTTGCCTAAGGACTCCTTAGAATTTGAGATAGAATAAAAACCTATGAGGCTATGTGTTGAATTATTAACAGCCTGTCTTTAAGTTTACCTTCAGTGAGCAAAGGTCCCTCACACCAGTGAGTACAAATTCACCCATCACCAGCAGTACCTGTGCTCATTTGCAGGGGCTGTGTGTAACTGAGAAGGTGGTGTCCAGTGCATGGCATGTCCATATCAGAAAGTTGAAACAGTCAGAATTTTCAGGAGAGATCTGACTTGAATAATGATCTGCAGGTAGAGCTTCCTGTTCCCCATCCCATGACACATGAATGGATCAGTCCAAGGATTAGCTGCTCCTCCTAGCAAAAAACCTTCTTGTGTGAGTAAAGTCCTTGTACATCTCTTGTAGGCCACTGTCTATCCTGTGAAGGTAGAAATGTCCCTCACCTCCCAAGAAACTGTGCCAACTGTCTGGAATTCATTTCTTCCAGAGCTGAGGCAGCTCTTTATCTTTTAACTAAACCTATGAATTAAATTTGTCTTCAATGGATGAGGTGTGCAACATCCAGATGAAGAATTGAACAGACTCGAGATTTTAATTCCAGCTTGGATGCTATTCATGGTTAATATTCACTGAACTCCTACTAAACGACAGACATTGTAATAAGTATCCATAGTCATTATTACATTGAGCCATGGGGTTTGTTTAATATAAGAACACAGAACTTCAGAAAAATTAAGTGACTTGCTCAAGGTCACACATTTAATAACAAATGTGGAACCTGAACTCAAGATCTAGTCTAACTTCAAATCATCCTCATCCATTACCTTGTACTATATCCTAATCCACAAGGGACTCATCAATGCTTTTTGGATCTCTGGACTGTCTTTATATGCAAAATAAAAAAAAAATAGGCCTAGGATTTGCCTTGGTGCCTTCATTTCTCATATGCTGTGTACCAGTACTCCACACATCCCTTGACCCAGGAACATTTTCAACCCTGCACTGTCAGGGCTGAGCTCTCTTTCTCCTGGATCACTATTTCTCCATGTGTCGTGTCGTGCTGCCCCAGATGGCCACAGTATCACCTGGAAACTCCTCCATGTTCTTCTACCTGACCTTATAGATGAGTGTGGACCTGAGATAGGAAATGAGGCAAATAAAGGCCACTTCCCAAGAAGTGTGGTTTTAAAACCCAAGAAGTCCCAGGTGGCCTTCAGGGTTAGAGGCAGAGAAAGATATGTCACCAAGGTCAAAGGACAGAGAGTGAGGCTACAGGGTGGCACCTGGGAAGATTCCTGAAGGCAAAAGTACCCATGGAAAGATCTTTCTATAGGGTCGGTGTGGAGTTCAGGGTAGGAATACACCAGGAAGAGCAACAGCCCACATAAAACTCAGAATATGTGCCAATGGGCAAGGAGCATGGAACACATCTCCACCTGGCCCTTTGGGAGAAATTACCCCTGCCAGCCACCTTGAACTAACTGGCACATCCTTAACTCAGAGTCTGGGACTCCCAGGGGATACACATGCACATTATGGGGACTCATAAAATATCCTTTTCTCTTTTAAAAGAGACTTGTACCAATACTTTGATCTGCAAATATTTTTTAATCCATTATATTCGCTAATGACCTTTGGCAGGACATTTCCTCTTTCTGGAACAGTTCATGTTTTTTAGTGGGAAGGATTAGGAAGATGAGAAATATTAGTTCTATGAATTTCAGACTGGGAAGAGAGGCATTTTGGAGGCTGACAGACCTTTCTGAGATGGCTGCCCCAGCAGATGGCCTCAAGGTCACCAGTCTTGAGCTTGAGAATATTCAGTTAGAAAACAAAATCAAGAAAAGGGCAGGGCTTACTAATTTTTCTCTGGAATGGAATTGCCCAGAGAGAAGGAACCATATGAACGTTTATATCAAGAGACTGATTTATTTCTGTGGTTTCCATATCACAGCTCACACTTCTCTCTGAAGAAAAGAAAAACACAGGGGCCCATTTTGTTGTAGTCTGTATTCTGGAGACAATGGGGTTGCCATCTGATCAATGAACAACAACAGAAGTGAAGGAGAGACATAGATAGGCAGGGCTGATAATATGAAACTAAAGAAGGCAAGCCCATATTTATTTTTGTCTCTTTTTAAAAACACTGCCCATCCTTCTTCCTGTCCTCAATGTATACTTCATTATTATCCAGGCAAGCAAGAGGAGAGGTCACCTTTCAATTTATGTACCTGCCCAGGAGGGGTGTTCTCTCAGACTCTCTGACCTTGCGTCTCCTCTACTGTCTTTGTAGAGAGCTTGTCCACTCACACAGGCACGATGCTACTTTCTGAGAGGTTGATGCTCAGATCTTCTGCTTCAGCAGAAGCTCACCTGAGCTACCAGCAGTGCATACTTTGCCCTGCTTGGGACTGTTTCTACCTGGATGCTGTCCATCACACATCACAAGAAGCTCCCTGCGATCAATCAGCCTGCTCTTCGTTTATTACTCCAGTTTTTTTTTTGTTTTTTTTTTCTGGAAGGGAGGAAATAACACACATGTTCAGGACTTCCTTGAACTTTAATCAGAGAAAATGCCTCTGGACCTCAAACCTTCTAATTGCCGTGACTGGTGGGGCCAATGGCTCCCTCTCATGCCTTATTCTGTTCTCTGATGACTTGGGCCCATGGTCCAACATTGTTGTTAAATTTTTATTTTCTTTGCTAAGACTCTTACCTGTTACCTTGTTACTTCCCCCCTCTGGAGGCCTAGTGGGCTTCCTCTTACCTGCCTGCTCTACTGGGACCTTGGACCTGTTTTGCTTTTTGAACTTGGAGTAGTACTGCCCACTCCCACATCTGGCTTCTCTGCTTGTCTTTACTGTGTGTTCTGTTGGCTGTTCATTTATTTTCTGACTGACCTTAACTTGGGTCAGCTGTACTCTCCCAACTCTACTTTCTTGTACCTTTATTTCAATCAGATGGACCATGAAAAATATGTCCAGCCTTCTCAGAGGAGAATATAACCACCTTTCCATGTAAACTGAGTAAGCCGAATTGTATAATTCTCTTACAACTCTGAAATGCTATGACTTAAAGACACTGGAAGCTCATTTCACTAAACTCTTTCTTTTGAGAGATGAGAAGCAGACTCAGGATGAGAAAGGAACTTGACAGCCTGGGGACAGAGCCAGGATTAGAATGTAGGTCTCTTGAGTCTTTAATCTCACCAAAAGGCTCCCTCTGCCTTTGCCATCACCCTCTTTCTTTACAAGTAGGTCTTAGTTCAGTTCCCCTGGCCATATTTTATATGGTTGTTTATTAGGAAGTAGGAAAATAAAAGACCTTAGCTACCAGGTCATCCCTTGTTTAGCAGCTTCAAGATGACATTGGGAATGTGCAACCCACTTATAAGAACAAACTGTTTTCAAGGACATGAGCACACTGATTGTGTGCTAGTGGCACCACTAATTACAAATAAGTCCTGTCTATTTATTAAAGTAGGGCCCTTTCAGACATTTCTGAATGCAAATGATCTTTCTCCACAATTAGGGTAAATTAGCAAGGTTTTATTGAACTAATGAGACAATGTTTGTTAGACTTGTCTTTATGTTTTCCAGGCTGTTTTGAGACAAGAGTTTATAATTGGGATCCACAAAGTGCCAGAGTCAAGGCAGACTGAAAAGAAGGGAAATTATCAAAACTTCTAGTCACTCCAGAGAATGAAACCTGCAGGATACACATGCCTGTGTGGGTACACAGGACATGTGCCCATACACACATGTACCTATATGCAGACACAGCCCACACTTGCATAATACACATAAAATAAAGCTACATGCTTCCATTCACAGTTGAGCTTCTCCTTTTCTCACTAACAAGTGATTATTCAGAATTCCATAGTCTGAAATCTTGCCTGATTTATGAGGAGAATATGAATAAAGAAATATTAGTATCAGGCAGCCTTTATTGTAAACCAGTCTATTGCTGTAAGTTAGCAACATTCATCACAGCCTTCCAAGGTAGGTATTACTTCCATTTCACACTGGGAGTGATTCAAAATACATGGTTAGTAAGATGAGTCAGCATTCAATCCATTTGTTTTTCTACTATGCCCTGAAGGCACATTTTTATCCCCCTTCCAGTTTCTTCAGCTGAATTTCTATTTGGACACCCAGCCTAGTATTCCTTCCTCAAGAAACTCCTTACCATTTGACATAAGGTAGAGTTTAAGCTTAGGTTACTAGCATTTCTCTGGTCCCCAATCTGATCTGTTTGACCTTTCAGTCTCTATTCCTGCAGGAAATGGATAGGATCCCCGATCAGAACCACTGTTTCAAAGGCAGTAATAGTTAATTTTATGTGTCAATGTGAGTGGGCTAAGTGATACCAAATAGTTGGCAAAATACTTCTAGTCTGTCTATGACAGTGTTTCTGGAAACGATTAGCATTAATGCCCACTTCATTCAGGGTTACTAATTTACCCAGTGAAGATGTAGCTTTATCAGTGTGGATGTTATCAGACAACATCCAAACCATTGAAAGCTTGAAAAGAACAAAAAAGTGGAAGAAAGATAGATTCTCTCTCTTCCTGAAGTGGGATGTCCTTCTGCTTCTACCGCTGAACTTAGGAGCTCTCCCTTGGTCTTTGGACTCTAGGGCCAGCAGTAACCCCACTCCCTGTGATTCTCAGGCTTTGAGCCTTGGGATCAAGGATCTGGTTCTCAGGGCTTTGAACCCTAACCAAGTTGTATCACTGGCTTTCCTGGTTCTCCAACTTGCAGATGGCATATCATGGACCTTCGGGATCACTATAATTTGATTAGCCAATTTTTGTAATACATTTCCTTTAAAATATACTATCTATCTATTCTATTGGTTCTTTTCTTCTGGAGAACTTTGACTACACAAGGACACAAAACTGAAAGTGCAGATCAGGAGGTTCTAGAAAGTAGGTTAGACACAGAACCATCCCTGCAGGCATTCCCAGTCTCATGGTACATGGATCCAACAAGAATGGGGTCAGGAAATGACATTCCAATTTATAGGGGGGTATTTTTGTAGTTATTTTTTTCTAATTAGCACCTCATTCATAACTTGAAGTATGAGCAAATTTCCTTTTAGGTTCTAGAAATACCAATACAGCCAGGGCTTCAGAAATCTAATTTTGACTTTTCTAGAATTTTAAAGATTGAGCATGATTAACAGAATATATAGCTACACAAATAATTAAGGGAAGTGAAGATTTTCAGAGACCACAGATTTTAGTGATAAGTCAGGAAGCATAAAAAACATCCACTTTGGGGGTTCGAATAGAAAGAAAACACCATACTTACAAGTAACAAGTAGTGGTTTTTTTTCTACTGGCTGGCTTTCTTTAGTCTTATAATGATTTGTGTAAACCATAGAGAGCTAGATATCCACTCTGTAACCTCTGAGAACTAAATCAACTCATCAATTAACAAACATTCTCCCTAACCAGAAAACAGTCAGCCCCTTGTATGAGTGTACTCTGAAGGGTCCAATTTCTGATGTTTTTCAATTTCTATACCTCAGTACTCCTGGGAATTCCTGGGACTAGACTATGCAGACCATAGATCCAACTTTTTATGGTCTGCTCTCTGAAAATATTTTTGTAGCCAAGGAAGCTAGAGGAAAATAAAACAAATTTAGTGCCATTGTATCTTTCTTTTCAAAGTATACTAAGAGGCGAGTTTCTGTGCTTTGAGGAACATAGGAAAATAGAGATGGATGGTTGGGAGAAAGCAGGTCCAGAATTAATGAATTAATTTGTTGACCACATATTCACTTATATATTTATTTATCACTTAATTTTTTTTTTTTTTTGAGACAAGGCCTTGCTGTGCAGTTCAGGCTGGCCTTGAGGTCACTTTGGAGCCCAGGCTGGCGTCGAACTCACAATGATCCTCCTGCCTCAGCCTCCCGAGTGCTGGGATTACAGGCGTGCACCACCCACCATGCCCAACCTTATTTATCACTTAAAAACCATTTTTAAAGTGTGTGCAATCTGCAAAATAGTGGGCTTTGTAGTTGAGAGGGAAAGACAAAAACATATGGTCCTTGCTTTCAATAACATATTTTATTGGGAAAGTAAAATATTTACTTATACAATACAGGAAGCTCCCAAGCAGGTGTTATCTTCACGATCCTGGAGCATAATTTGGAATGGGACAGGCAGAGAAGGAAAGTGAGGGCCTTGCAGGTGGAGAAAAGAACCTGAGGAACAGCTGCAGCATTGGAAAGGCGTGAAAGTGTGAAGCCTGGTTGAAAATGCTGAGTGAACCTCCCTGGCTGGAGTGAGAGCTCATTGAGAAGATCATTATGCCCCAAGCAGAGAATGGCTGGTTATTTGTAAAGGGTCTTAACTACTCTATGAAGGAGTCTGGTTTTCATTTGAGAGTCAGTAGGAAGCCTATGAAGGTACCTCCTTGGGAAAGTTATATACGTAAAGCTGTCTACGGGAAAAATGCCTTGGCATTAGCAGTAACAACAATATTTAATGATAAAAGAACTGTGCAGAGGGGCCACAGACCTGAATTGGTAAGCTATGTGGATGTCAAATGTTGAGGGGGGAGGTCTGAACCAGGGTGCTGAGAATTTCACTAGAAAGGGAGGACCACACCTGACATGCCTCCAACTGAATTACTAAAGCGTAATAATTCAGGTCAGACCTTCCCCAGCTTCTGTCATCTAGAGACCAAAGGTAGTGAGTATGCAAAACTGAAGATGTCTTACTCAGGCAAATATTTACTGGGCTCTTCAGGGTTTAGATGCTGCTTGGAATTGGTCAGAAAAATACGTGCATGCTCAGAAGCATCAATTTCACCCTGATAGAGGCGCTCCCAGCTTTACTACCATCCTTCTTCGGTAGTTATTCTCGTCTGAGGACTGCAGTCCAGTAGAACACTGTCTTTCCTTCCACCATTCTTTATCTTAGACCTTGGAAACCAGGGCCTCCTAAATATAGCTGGCTTAAAGGAGGGAAAGAGTCTTTCCTGCTTAACATTCTGCGGAAGGCACTGGCAAATCTCCGAACTCAATCATCATGAATGAAGCCATTTAAGAGTAAGGCCTGAGACTCCACTGTGCGGTTGAATAACCAGGCAGAGTGAATCGCTGGCAGAGGAGACTGCGGGCGACTTTCTTTCTGCTTTGTCACCCTTTATGACCTGCCTTACAGTTCCAGTGCCCTTCGTGGAAACATCTTGCTTTGCAAAAAGAAACAGATAATAACTGCGGAAAGTAGAAATGCTATCCCTGCGGCCTGTTACTTAAAACGTCTGGAGAAATGGAATGCTGGGGAGACCACACTTTTGCACCCTATACTTGCTCCTGTGCTTTGAACAACACACTCAGAACTGCAGCAGATGCCACAGATGCTTTATGGAGGCTGCATCCGTCCTCAATCATAGAATATGGCAGGGAAAGCAATGGGTTGAGGGGCTGCTGGGGGCCCACAGCCCCTTGGCCTCCATACTACTAGCTTCTGTTCAGCCCAAGGCAGCCACAGCAGAACAGCTCCGTTGGTTCCATCTGTCCTGGCTTCCGAAGGGGAGACTGGCTCCAATCCAGGGGCAATGGACATCTTCTACTGGCACTGGAAGCTGCAGCTCCATCAGCCCAGAGGTCAGTGCAGCAATGAGATGAAAAGCTGTACAGATTAAGTGCAGGCAGGAGGCCACTGTTCGTGAACCTGCTTTTATCTCACGTGTGTATGTGTGCCTGGATGTGCAAAGCAGTGCTGACGGTTGACTTGAGTCCCGCATGTAATCTCAGCTTCACCACTGAGGCACTAGCACAACGTATATACATTTGCCTCATATTTGTTGAGCGCCTATCACATCAGGAAGAATGCTGGTCAGCTGTGACTATGAAGAGAAATGGGACCTGCAGCTACCAGCATACTCCCTGTGAACATGAAGAGGAGTGGGACCCTGAGAAACACACCTGGAGAGGAGGAAAGCCATTTGATCTCCCTGAATCTGTTTCTTTTAAAAATGTGGACATCAACATTGTTTCTAAGACCCCTTTCCATTCTAACAATCCTCCGACCCCAGAAGAAATAAGCATGAGATAGAGGTGTGACTTCCATATCACTCTCATGTTTGGCCTGGCTGCCCACGGTATTTCAGAGACCACACCAGTCACGTCAGCCCTACAAATCCTGTGTGCCAGATTTTGGTCAGGCCCCCTAAGTACCTCTGCTCAGACTATAGCCTCAGTAGGAGCAGAGAAGAGCTTTTGTATTGGAACCTCTCTCATATGATTCCGCAAATCATAAACTACAGAACACTCACTGTACCATCTTGAGAAAGTGCCTTTGTTAGAAAGTCTAGAAAAGCAATTCATTTTCTAGCCGATCTATTCCCTAGCTTCTAAAAGTGTTTCAGATTATCTTCCAGGTAGACCTTTTCTCTGCAAGTTCTCCAGACTACTGCAGTTGGATCAGGCCTCCACACTAAAGCTCCTTCAGCATTATCTTTGAGGACAGGACAACAGATGAGAGTCTGGAAACCAAAGCCAGGGTAGTATTGCAGAAGCCTACAGGAAAAGGAATTGTGGCTCTGCCCCTCTAAGGTAAAATCACAGAATTCAAATGTTGAAAAGAATATTAATGATAATCGAGTCCTTTTCAGAAGAAGCTAAAGGTACCCAGTGAAATCAGATGGGACTCAGGAAGGTTATGAGATTCTCTTGATTTTTTTCACCAATAGAAAACACAGTTCCTCTTACCAGAAGGACAGCCTGAAGGAAGAGTGACCCTAGGCACCAAATTGGTGAAAAGCTACTCACTTAGAAGTAACCTCATTCTGATCCTCTGGGAGGTCTTGTTAAACTCAAGTTTGTTACCCAACATGCTGAGGACTACCTTGGTGTGAGTGAGGTAGGGGCTTAGCTGATGGTAAAAATTTATGGCCCATTTTCCAGGACTTACTTTCTGAAGTCAGGCTTCATAAAAGCAGCACACATGCAAGGAATTTTTTTATTCAGTTTTTTTTTTTTCTTTTTCGAGACTTTCTTTTTCGAGACTTGTCAGATAGCCTTTCCACCAAGGTAATAAGAGATGCCAATGACATCGCCTACCAGCTGCTGTTTTTCCATGAGAGCCTCCTCTAAAGGACAGGAGCATTTGGCGTGGCCTAGGGTTATTGTTCCTCAAGGGGCTCAAAGCTTACTCATCCTACAGGTATTGGAAATCTTTCATCTTAGCAGTCTTTTCAGGAAGGGCTTCAGAAGTAGTGCCTGGCTCTCTGACAACTCCAAGCCTCAATCAAAACAGTATTTGTTGCATTTTTTCTCCTGCATCAAATCTCTGTTTGGCCCAAGGGATTTTACCTCTAGGTGTCACCAACACTGCCAGGAGAGGTGGGCAAGGGAAGGAACTGCTCCTCATATTTTCAGAGTAAGAAATACTTTAATGCCAAAATAAGAATTAACTTTCTTTGATTTTAACAGCACAAAGAGATTGGCAGTCATTCCTAGAATACAATTTATGTGCCCAGCTATCCCAGAACTAGATTCTTCATATATATAGCCCAGCTAGCCCTGCCCAGCTATCCCAGAACTAGATTATTTCATATTTATATTCATATATTCTTAATCTGTTCTTTTATATATAAAGTTTTTGAGACAATAGTCAAGGCTGGCCTTGAACTTGCTATGTAGCCCAGGATGGCCTTGAATTCATGATCCTTCTGCTTCGGATTCCTGAGTGTTGGGATTGCAGGTGTTCACCACCAATCTGGCTCTTTTAAAATTTTCATGTGCGATTTCATTTAATTCTAAAAGAAAAACGTGGAAGGAGAAGAGGTGGGGAAAGGAAGAAGAAACTGAGAATTACTGAAATAAACTGACTTTCCTCTGAAGACTTGTACTGATAATAGATAAAAATAAGATATGTAGCAGAATTGAACCCTCAGCCCTTGCTCCTATACCACTCCGCAGGGTCTAGCCAGCTGGGTGGGTCCTGCCAGGGCTAATCCGTGGCAGCAGTGAGTGTGAGTGGGGAAGATGGTCAGAATGAATGCCTGGGTTGTGCAGTATCTCAGCCTGTCTCTGCATGCTGCCTCAGCTATATTCTCTAAGCAATGAAGCAACTTGCTGTTGGCAACTGAATATGCCTTTAGAAGCACCTCTTCAATTTTCTCTGGTTCTTCATGATCAACTGGTGTTAACTGGGCAAATAATCTAAACCATAAAATTGCCATAAACTGCAACAGACCAAGCAAATAGAAAATGTATACTACAGAGAAAAAAGGCAAAGACAGGAATAATGATATCCCATTTCTCCTACTCAAGAGATAAAAAACAAGAAAGGGTGAGTGGCTCCTCTGGAAACAAGAATCCCTTCACTAGGAGGCTTTGACTGAATTTACCTTATACACATACAGGCATATACACATTCTCTTTTATGCACACTAAGGATAACAATAAGCAGAGGGAACCCAGACAAATTTAGGAAGATGAATCTTCCTTGTAAAATCTTAAAAAACAGTACAGACAAGCCTAATATTCTTTTGACCTGCAGAATCTCTCCTCATTTCTATCCCCAGAGATAATCATAAGTTAATAAAACATGTTTTCAGACCTTCTCAAAATGTAGTACATACACACAAATATGTATTCATAGACACTTTCACAAGGGTAATGAAAATTTAATTCTAAACAAGAAAAAGAAAAAAGATAACATGAAGCTTTTTTAAAAAGGTGAATTCCCTCAATAAACTGCCAGATATCAGCAGGACAGTTATGCCAGCTATCCATGTATATATATAACGCCTTGGTACTTTCTTTTTCTTCTTTCCCTCATCCTAGTTGTTCCTTCCTTTGAGCAATTTCTTTCTCTTTCTTTTCTTATTCCCTTTAATGGTTTGATCAATCCTCCATTCTTACATCTGGTAATCTGAGCAACCGTGTTGAAGACAACAGTAAGCACTATAACAACCACTGTTAATCTCCATTGTTTGCTTTGAAGCCCTGTATCATTTTTAATGTCCTTGCTTTGTTTTGTTTGTATTTTGCCATTGTTCTTTTTTTTTAACTATTCTCTTTAAAATAAAAAAATGTCAATTTCACTTTTAGAATGAAGCTACTGATGCAATTTTTTAGGGTGTCCAGCAGATCTATGCGTTTTCTAGAGATAGGTTTAGGTACAATCATACTGTGAATAGTGTATCTGACTTATTGTTAATAGTTTACTAACAATACAATATTAAAGATGGTTGACCTAAAATATCCAAACTGAAAAACTATACAAAAATCAGGTTGCATAAAAGAATACTAATACGATCTGGCAGTGAAATAAGCTCCAAGGGAAGACCTTTTATAAACTCCAGAGAGCTTGCATTATACTTCATGAACACGATAGCTGCATAATACCCATGTTTTAATTTAATGAATTTAGGTTTAGGGTTATTCTTGTATATTATGATTATAATGAAAGCAAAGAAACTAATCAGTCAAATCAGGGAGGTTGCCATGAAAGTACATCATTTAGTACAAAAGCAAAATGTGAAAGGAGTGAGAGGGTAGCACAGACTGATAATCTTTGATTTCTTCTGTCTCAAGAGTTCAATTGTTTGTTCATTCATTTATAATTTTTTTATGTATTCAGTCAGCTTCTATGCTCCAGGCACAATGCTAGGTGCTAGAGACACACTAGTAGCATAGAGGAGTGAGAAGACCATGTGATTTAGAGAGAGACTTGAGTTAAGTTCTTGGCTCAAACTTTTACTAACAGTAAGATTTTGGCCAAGTCACATAACCTCTCAGGCCTCATTTTCCTCAACTACAGAGTGTTTATAATAACCAGTTCACTAGTGAAGGGATTAGAAGTAAAAATTCACAGAACATCTCACATAGCTCCTGGCACAGAGTACATGTAGGCAAAAATTATATTTGGACAAAGCCTCTATTTGAAAGGAGATCACCATCTGGTAAGAGAAAAATAAAAAATTGGAGAGGGGCTCCACTTTTGAAATGGTGGCATGAGGAGCTTTGTACAACCTACCCCTAGTGAAAGAGCCATAACCGGTAAATACTATTTTTTAAAAACACAATAGCTTGAAGTTTTTAGAAACTGTGATAAAAATACACAGATGGAAAAATATTTATTCAAAAAGTCTATTAAAACTCAGTACGAACAAGAGTCTCTATTATCTGAACCATGATCTGCTTTCTTCTTCACCCCAGGCAGGCTCAGCTGAGAACAGAAGAACCCTCTTTGCCAAGACCCTCATCTAGCTTCCAGTATCTCCCTAGGAAAGACAGACCAAAGTATGTCTTACGTTCTCTAGCTAAATGTGACGGAAGCTAAATTTCAGGTAACTGTGGCCTCCACCTAGCCCACATTCTGTGGGAAGGTGCTACTTAGGACCTGACATGCAGAGGATAGTGGGACCCTGTTCACCCTTACCACAGCTCATTTGTAAGTGAAGGTTCAAGCTGAGAGAGCCAATTTGAGAAGAGAATCTGCTAACCCTGCCTGGCACCCTCTCATACAGCAAGTGATCCTCCCAAGAAAACTAAACCATAACCCTCTGTTCACAGTCCTAGAGCCATCACTTAGAGATTTTGCACATGGAGAAAAGTAAACCAGAAGAATAGATCTCCAAGTTCTCCTTAAAGGAACTGAACTTACTTGAGATAGAGTGTGGGGAAATTCAAGCCTAAGGGTGGTCTCAGAAGTAACGGTAGCTCTGGTGGTAAACAACTGACAAGAGGCCAGTGGTGTCATGAGAATAACAAGCTAAAGCACAGGTTATCTTTTCACAAGAGAGAATCCCAGAAAGAGCTAAGAAGAAGCTTCTTGGGACAAGGAGAAAAAAAGTTTTCAAACACTAGCCTCAAAAAGTATTCTTGCAAAGGGACAAACACTTAATTGGACAAACTGTGAGGCAGTGTATGCCCCAGAGCTTTGCCAAAATCAGCGGGACCATCAGCTGACAACTAGTGAATACCAGTGGCTGGGTATGATGCCAACAGAGGCAGGCAGTTAACAGAGATTAGAAAATGAGCAAATGAAACTTTTTTAAAACTGCTGGGATTGTAGGATGACTGTATATGCCCAAGAGCGTGCCCTCTGAAGTGTAATACTAAATGCTTCATACACAGGGAAGCAGGCCTCATGAAGGCCAAAATAGGACAACAATCGCAGGTGTTGGAGCTCAGGACTTCCACACAGCTTTCTGAAAGACATAATTTAACCCACAGCACCCACACACAGACTCGTCTTTGTAAAAATATTAAATCTTAATATTACAAAGTCTTGAAAACAGGAAGAGAAAAATAACTTGTCACTTACAAAACAGTATCAAAAAGAGGCTGGGGATATAGCTCAGTGGAATAAGCGCTTGCCTAGCAAGCGCAGGGTCCTGAGTTCGATCCCCAGTACCGCAAAAAAAAAAAAAAAAAAAAAAAAAAAAAAAAAAAAAAAAAAAAAAAAAAAAAAAAAAAAAAAAAGACAGTATCAAAAAGATTAACGGCTGTCTTCTTCTGGAACAATGGGGACCAAAAGACAATGGAAATACAGTCAAAGTGCTGAAAGAAAAATCTCCGTCAACCAAGAATCTTATATCTAATGAAACTCTCTTTGAAGAATGAAGGTTAAAAAAAAAAACATTTCCAGATCAACAAAATCTTAGAGAATCTGTTGATGACAGATCTGCTTTACATGAAATACAAGACGAATTCTTTCAGATTGAAAGTAACACCAAACACGAATTCCACACATGTTACCAGCACAGAAAACAAAGAACACTAGCAAATGTAACTGTGTAATTATAAAAGATACTTTAAATGCTTAGGTTCCTTCCTTCTCTCAAAAGATTTAAAAAGCAGTTATATAAAATAATATGTGTATAATCATGTTGGGGAGTAAGGAAATGACACAAAACCACAATTCTTCATCCAAAGAAATAAATAAAAACAAATGATAAATAAAAAATGTAACATAATGAACATTAACAGTTTACTTAAAGAATGCAAAATTATATAATCATTATAATGAAGTATTTACTGCTGGGCTTAATATATATATCTTTATATATATATTTATATATAATGTATATTAAATATTAAAGTGAAGGAGACTAGAGCTATATGAGAGTAAGTG
The DNA here is from genome assembly GCA_004027595.1 of Dinomys branickii. Taxonomy (NCBI): domain Eukaryota; kingdom Metazoa; phylum Chordata; class Mammalia; order Rodentia; family Dinomyidae; genus Dinomys; species Dinomys branickii. Next base: position 93,750 of record PVLD010003999.1, read on the forward strand.
CTATGTCTCAGTAGAATTAAATTTCTGTAAATCAAAAATAGATTCTAATCAGTGAAGATGTACAGTGTATGGTAAGCCCTAGAGCAACTACTGAAAAAATAATTCAAAAGAATATAGAGAAAAAATATAAATAAAATAAAATGCTACTGTAGAAAACCAAAAAAAGATAGTATGGAATAAGAAGAACAAAAAGTACATTAGGCATATAGGAAAACTATAAAACAAAAGATATAAATCTATGTATATCAATAATAACCTCTAAAAGTGAATGACTACACAGTAAAAAGATTATCAGACAGGGAAGTTGGCAGAGAATCAAGATCCTCTACATGCTTTCTGTATGAGATATGAATATAAATTCTTTTCAAGTGCACATGAAATAATCTCTGGGGTAGTCTATATACTATGCCATAAAAAAGTATCAATAAATTCCAAAGGATTGAAATCATACAAAATTTTTCTCTGACCACAACAGAGCAAAATTAGGAATTAATGTAAAAAATTGGGAAACTCATAAATATGTAGAAATTAAACACCACACTTTTAAATAAACAGTGGGTAAAAGGAACTATCACAAGGAAAATTACAAAACATTTTAGTAGAATGAAAATAAAGGTACAATATAGCAAAGTTTATGGAAATTAGCTACAGCAAGATTTGGAAGAAAATTTCTAGATGCAACGCTTGTGTCAAGGAAGGAGGAAGATCAATAATCTCACCACCAACACTCCAAAATAAAGAATAAACCTAGAACAAGCAGAGAAAAGAAACAGCAAAGTAAAAGCAGAAATTAATGAAATAGAAAATAAAGGAAATCCATGAAATCAAAGTGTGTTCTTTGCAAAATTGATAAACATGTAGCTCATCTGACAAAGAATTAGAAGATTTGAATCACAGAGCTCAGGGATGAAAAAGGGGATATTACTACCAACATCTGTAGAAATAAGGATTCTAACAAAACACAATTAAGATTGTGTGTCACTTAATTAGGTAATTTAGATAACATAGACAAAATTCCTAGATAGACACAAACTAATGTGATTGACTCAAGAAGAAATAGAAAATACAAATAGTTATAACAAGTAATGATATTAAAGTAGTGAGCTTAAAAATATCTGCAGAGAAAATCCCAGGTCCAAATGTCTTCATTATTGAATTCTCTCAAACATCTAATGAGATAATACCAATTTTCACAAACTCTCCCGACAGAATAAGAGAGGAGGGGACTTTTCTAGGCTTATTTATACAGGCAGTATTACCTTGATAGCAAAAACAGATGAAGACATAACAAGGAAACTATGGACCAGTATTTCTTACTCATATGTAAGAAACTGAGGCCCTGTCTTTCTCTATCAAAAGATATAAACAGGAGTGCCCCATCTTAGACTCAAGTCCAGCCTAGACGGCCCCTCCCAAACATACTAAAATTGCGTGAAATGCCTACTCAGTTTAAATTTTGGAAACATAGCTACAGACCAAGATAGCTTACTGTTCCTCCCACGGTCTTCCCTCCCACTCTTCCTTCCCCTCAGCGACCCTTCAGGTCCTCCCTCCTCGCTGCTTAAACTAGCCAACCGCAATGGATTGTAAGCTTTTCAATTCAGCAAATGAATTTAAAAGATAGCTGTTTCCCATAGGTTAGTGCTTAAAAACGCTGCTTCCCCACTGTGGGGTGAGACTGCTGCTTCATGTCTGTGTGAGCTCACACCATTCTGCAGAAGTAAACTTTAAACTTTGTCTTGTCGAGTTCTTTTGCTTGCTGAGCACAGCTTTATGGCACCAACAGTTTCACTCTGGGGGCTCATTTCTAACAGATAGACACAAATATCCTCAACAACATACTAGCAAGTTTAAATTAGCAACATAAAAAAATTACATATCATAACCATGTAGGATTTATTACAGCATAGGTTTAATGCCTACAACCAGTTACTGCAATATACAGTATTAGTAGAATAAAAACTAAAATCATAGAATTACCTCAGTAGACAGAGAGAGAGCATCTGACAAAGCCTAACACCCTTTCATGATAGAATACTGAACAAAAAAAGTAATAGAAAGGAACTTCTTCAAGGAAATAAGGACATCTGCAAAAAACTCCACTGCTAATACCATAATTATGGAAGACTGAATGCGTTCCTCTAAGATTAGAAACAAGGAAGAGATTTTGACTCACATCACTTCTTTCTATTATACTGGAAGTACTAGCCAGAGCATTTAGGCAACAGTATGAACTAAAAAGCATTCAGATTGTAAGAAAAAAGGATAAGTACCTCCTTTTGCAAATGATATAACATTGCCTACAGCAAAACCTAAAGAACTCACTGAAAAAAATTAAAATATTAAAACCAGTTCAGCATGTTTACAGAATAAAAAACCAATTTTATTTCTCTACAGCTACAGTGTACAATCCAAAGGCAAAATTAAGAACACAATGCTATTTACAATAGTTTTAGAAGGAAAAATAAATCTTGCACAAGTACAAAACTTATTGCTACAGTTTGAATCTTAAATGTCTCTCAGAGGACTCTGTATTAAAGACTTAGACCCAAGGTTGATGGTTTTGGTAAGTGGTGGAACATTTAAGCTGAGGGCCTACTGGGAGATCTTCTGGTAATTGGGGGTATCCCCTTGAATGAGACAGTGCAACCCAAGCTCTTCCCTTTTCCACTTTTTCACATTTGAGCTGTGAAGTAATAGTTTGCTCTGCCACATGCTCCCTGCCATGATGTGTTATCTTGTTATAAAAGCAATGGAGCTAACTGACCATGAACTGAACACCTTCAAAGCTGTGAGCCAAAATGTGAGCTCACAAGCTGTGAACCTTTTCTCTCTATAAGTTGATTTATCTCAGATATTTGTTACAGTAATGGAAAGCTGACTAATAAAGGAATGTCCTGGAAAAAAAAGTCCCACAATAACAGATCAGAAGAGTTTGGATATTAGGAGTTAAGTAAGAAGTGATCCCCAAATTGATTTACAGATTAAATGCAATACCTGCCAGAATCTCAGGTGACTTTTTGGTAGAAATTGACAAGCTGATTCTAAAGTTCATATGGAATTACAAGGGACCTTGAAGAGCCAAAATAATCTTTAATAAGAAGAACAAAATTTACTACAATGCAATCATATTGAAGACAGTGTGGTATTATCATAAGAAAAGACATATAGATCAATGGAATAGGATTGAAATAAACTCTTACATTTATGGTTAGTTGGTTTTGAGAAGATACTAAGACATTTCAATGCAGGGTGGGAGAGTCTTTTTAAAAGGCTGCATCAACTGTAATTTTAAAAAAAGGAATGAATGAAGTTTAACTCCCATCCCATCTCATACCATATATAAAAGTTCACTCAAAATGGTAAAAAATTTAACAATAGAAACTAAAACTATAAAACTCTTGTAAGTAAATTCATGAGTGAATCTTCATAACTTTAGATTTGGTGATAGGTACTTAGATATGACACAGAAAACACAAGCAACACAAAAAAACCTAGAAAAACTGGAATTTAAAACTTTGATAATTTTAATGCACCATCAGAAAAGTGAAAAGATGATCCACTGAATGGGAGAAAATATTTACAAATCATATATCTGGCAAGGGACTTGTATTTATAATATATAAAATTACTACTCTATAATAAAAATGCAAATAATCAAATTTTACAATATGCACTACAAATCAAAAGTAGGAAAACATTTTCTGTGAAAGGCCATACAGTCAGTATTCTAAGCTTATGTCTAATACAGTTACTCAACTTTGTCACATGAAAACAACCACAGAAAATATGTGACAGAAAAGCCTGGCTATGCTCCAGTAAATTTTGATTTACAAAAACAGGTGGCTGGCTTACACAAGCTATGGTTTGCCAATCCTCACCCTAGAGTGACTCTAAAAAATAAAACCAGGTATAGCTAAGAATTCTGGAGATAGAGCAGCATCTGTAGACATATCCAGACTGTGATAGGTGCTTACTATGTGGCATAAAGAGAAAAGCTGATGGGTACTGCTTAAAGACCAGACAAACAACAAATGGGGCAAGGAATAGTACATGTTATAGCTGATATCGAGATGTTTGCTCAACACTTCATGTGCTCATAAGTGAGGCTCATAAATTGGGCTTTTGGGAGGTGAATGGATCACGGGTGTGTGATACTCATCACTGGATTAGTTCCCTGACAGGCTATGGCTTGGTAGGATGTTGGAAGAGGTGGTTCACTGCGACCATGGCCTAGAAGGGTATATGTCGGTCTTCCTCCCTTCATCCCTCTGTGCTTCCTGCCTGCCATGCTGTGAACTATTTCTCCTCTGCTGTACTCCTTTGCGATGCCACTCTGCCTTTGAGTCAGCTGATTATGAATTGAAACCTCTACAATCTGTGAGTCAACATAAACCTCTCTTCCTTTAACTTGGTATTGTTGTGTATTTTGTCTCGGCAACAAGAGAATAAGATAGTCCACATACTGTATATGATTTCCCATGTACTCTCTTTGTTTCAAGATTTTACTCAAATTGCATGACATTGATTTTTAGGGGACTTTGTTTAAGAACTTTAGGGGGACAACAGCCCAGCCAGGTAAGTCCCAGTACAACCTGTCACAAGTCCAGATTGAACGCAGCTGGGCAGAAATCTGAGGTGAAAATGAGGAGGGTGTACTGCACAGGGAAGGCTTTTTTTCCCCTCTAACCCAGGGATTAGAGTAAGGGTGCTTAGAAAAAAAATCACTTTTACCAAAGATAGATTTGGATTTGCCAGACACAAGAGCACCAGTACAGGATAGATGCCAGGAAGACAACAGTAAGTGAGCTGAAACTAAAGGAAAATTGATTTACACGATGCAATCAAATGATTTCTGATACAAAACACAAAGAGACGTGGGAAAATCAAACCAAATGAGAAATGCAAATGATAACATGCTCCTGGTTGTCTTCTCGAAGAGCCATTAATGTGTATATAAGATCATGTCTACAAGGCAGAAGGCAACCGCATGCAAGGCAGAATATTTGGGCTATTGGATCAAGGGAGGGATGGGAGTCAATCCTCTAGGAACTTACTGACTTGGAATTGTAAACCAAAACTAAATCACAAATACACATCACTGAAGTGTTTTATTTATTTTTTTTCCACTTGTAATGACTTCCTCTAGGCACATGGTGACTGACAAATCAATGTGGTTATGAAACTTTTGGTTTTGTGTAGCATACTGTGCAAACTGCTTACTTGTTTCTTCTTGACTCAGCACAGGTCAGGGAATGAGGTGTAGCACTGCCAACCTAGAACAATGACTTCGCAGGAGGTGTTAAGCTCCGACACATCTCTGCTGATGGCTGCCAGTGGATTTGGGTTTTCTGCAGTCATTCTTGTGATAGAAGTTGAGACAGTCTTAGAATTGTGATTGACAACTGTTCCACCGACCAAAGAGGATTGAGGGTCTACTAGATACCAGGTTCTTTGAGGGCCCAGACACGAATCAGTTGAGCATCCTACCTTTAGAAGGCCCCTGGTCAGTAGAAGAGAGGGCTCCACTGCATTCACTTTCCAGCATTTTAGCTGACCTTGAGGGTAGAGCCTGAGGGAACAGATTCTAGAACAAAAGATGCTTTGAGGAAATCCTTTAAATTCTTAAGGCCTAGGACACAGGCAGGCCTCTGTTCCACACCTATTTCCCAGAGTTGTCAGGGGACAAGTAACCTCAGATTTGTGTGATGACGAGGTTATGTACGTGATAACTGAACTTGCTCAGTTTCCGTACTGTCCTGGACTCAGGCTGTAGTATTACCTATGGTACAAAATTGCCATGTTCCATCCTATGATTACATTTTCTCCCCTTGAGAACTTGACTCTAAACAATAAATGACCCAACAGTAAGTTAGATGTAGCCACTTTTTACTGACCAAACTGACGAATGCACACTTACTGATTTGTGTGTGTGTCTGGGGATGGAACCCAGGGCCTTCTCACTAAGCTACATCCCCCCAGCCCTTCTTCATCTTTATTTATTTATTTAAGATGGGGAGGTCTTGTCAGTTGCTCAAGTGGGACTCAGATTTGCGATTCTCCTCAACCTTTCAAGTGGTGGGATTACATTAGGCACGTGCTACCACACCCAACTACCAATTGCTTTGTAAATGATTCATCCCGACATGGTCTTCAGCCTCTGTCTTTATTTCTTAGTGAATCAGATGTGAAACAATACTAGATAATAAGTTCAGAAACCTCAGTTCTAGCCCCAGTGAGCCATTATCATTTTCTTGCTGAGTTTTCTCATCTGTATTGAAAGGAAACAAGTAGTAAGATCCTTCCCAGCTGTACCATCTATGATTTCATATAATCAACAACACTACCATTGTATAGGACCCTCAGGGAGAATACTTAATTGTTTCTGAAGTGACCAGGCAATGTTCAGTGACAATCATGGGCTGTTACAGCCATACTGGATGCATAGAAGGAACTTCAGAATGCCCCCTGTGAGCACTCTTTCATGGGCTAAGTGATTATTTCTCAGGCCCCTGTGGTCTGCAGCACAGCATCTCCAATGTTAACATGCACATGAATGACAGGAGGATTTTGTTAACATGTAATTTTGATTCAAGTCTGAGGGTAGGACTGGAAACCCTATGTATCTTTTTTATTTTTAAAGATAAAAGAACCAAAACATATCAACAAACACACAGACATAAACAAAACAACAGAAAAATAACACAGAATTTCAGACAAGGTGAAAAGAAATTAACAATGGTTGTTGTATTACATCTTGTTATCTTCATATTGATTACTCAGATAAACAAATATGGACATGTAAAATGATCAAATATCGACTGTTCCTTTTATGAAAGCAATAGAGATTAATAGTACAATTATCCCAGCCATCTTGTGTACATATATGTATATATATTTTTTCCTTCCTTCTTTCCTCATCCCAGTCATTCTTTCCTTTTGAGCAGTTTCTTTCCCTTTCACACTATCTATTGTACCTTTTAGATTTCATTTACTCTTTCAGGTTCTTACACTAGTGAGACAATATGGTGTTTATATGTGTGGGTCTGATTTATTTCACTTATGAGCATGGTCTCTAGTTGCATCCATTTACCTGTAAAAGCCTTGAGTTTATCTTTCTTTATAGCTGAGTAATACTCTATTGTATAAAAACAGCACATCTTTTTAAACCAATCCTCAGTTGGTGGGTATTTGGGTTGCTTCCACAATTTAGCTCTTACAAATTGTGCTGCTATAATCATGAGTGCATATATATCACTGTGATATGATGTTTTTAGTTGTGGAAAAACACCAAAAAGGGAAATGCCTTGGTTGAATGAGACCTCTAATCTTAGTTTACCGAGGAATCTCCAGACTGACCTCCACAGTGGTTTCACCAGTCCACACTCCCACCCACAGGGGAGAAGGCTTTGTTCCCCACAGCCCCTCCAGCACTTGTTGTTGGCTGGTTTCTTGATGGTAGCCATTTTTTTCTGGGGTGAGATGGAATCTCAATGTTGTTTTAATTTGCATTTCTTGAATGATTCATGATGTCAATCATTTTTTCATGTACTTATTTGTATTTCTTTGTCTGAGAAATGTGTCTTCCTCTCAGATGCCCATTTCTGGATTGGGTCTTTGAAGCCTGTAGGTCTCACAAGCTCCTAGGTCAGTTGTGGCAACCCTGTGGCACGCATGTTGTGCTTCTCCTTTTAGAACAAAAGAGGGTAATACAGAATTGATTTTCCTAAACCAGAAGCTCAGTATTAGCTGTAATCGCAGCATTGGCGCTTTGCCATGAATAAGTGGGTTTTGGGTTGCAGTTTGGGCTCCGTTTCTGAAAGGTTTGCCATCACTGTCCTAGGTAATGCTGGTATTAACCACAAGTTGAGTAACAAGATTCTAGAAAGTTCTGATGAGGAAACATGAAGCCAGTTTAGGAGGCTTGATACTATATCTGAGAGCAAACAAAATTTCAACTAATTTTTGCTCACCCCAAATACTTTGCTGAGAAGCACTTGATCACTAATTAAAGGATCTTACCCTTTTGCTGAAGGTTAGAAGATACATGTCTTTCCTTTCTAGCCACCAAAGTGAATATAGCCCCAATGACTTCCCCATCTGTACTATCATATGCCATCGTGCCTGCCAATGAGATTTTTCTGCCTCTTTTATACCAACTTTAATGGCATATCTACAACAAGGTATTTTAAAACTCAGAACTTCTTTCATCCCAACCCCACAATAGCTGGAACCAGCTAAATGTGATTTCACAGAGTGAAGGCAAAGCATGGAGAATGTGTGGGCACAGGAATGTAGCTTTTGCTTGGAGATTTTTTAAATAAAGGATGCCTTCTACATCACTTTATTACTTACACCTGTACAAGTATCTTTAATGTGTGATCTTTGGTTCAGAGGAAATATATAGCTTTTAATTGCATACTTTAAAAGCTCCTAATTTCATTCCTGTGTATCTATACGACACACTCTAAGGAGGCACGTTATATTTTAAAAAGAGGAAAGAAGCCCATAATGGTCTAATGAAAATAGGATTCAAGTTAGGGTTGGATACTGGGGATAGTTCGTTCTTCTTATGAAAGTCAAGAAAGCAGAATTAGCTCTGAGGCCCATACCCAGCCCTGGTTTTGCTCCCAAGAACATCAAATTCATACTGGTTGCTCTCTGATGAGTGATTTACATAGCTAAAATGGAAACATGCTCATCAATTTAAACTCTGACTCTCCATAATGTGTTTCTTCCTGCGTGACGTGTGCATCACTTTGAAGGAACACTCGTTGCATCATAAATATTTCAGCTGCCAAAATTTGAGATGCATTTCTTTGACCTGGCTCTAAATCAGTCAATAAGTAATAACAATGGTTCGATCTCGCTAGTTTGAGGACTGCTGACAATCCACATGATTAAAATTCACAAGATAGGTATTTATCAAAATAATGCTTAACCCACAAAAGAAAGGCACTGATCAGCCCCAATGCCTATAACACTGACGGTGAATGCTTTAGAGCCTTCAGTGATAACAAACAGCCCATTGCAGCATGTGATGCCATAGGTTTGCCACCATTGCCCTATACTAACCGCTTACAGTAAGGACTGGCCTTCCAGTTTTAATGGGTGGTGCTGGGCTCTGATGGACACAGTTGAGTGATGAAGCAATCATGTCTTTTCCCTCTAGGTCAATGAGCAATCCACTTGCACGGATACAGTCAGTTTTGGATCATAGATCATTAGAACTGGAAGGAATAACAGAAATCTTCTAGCCAAAACTACCATTTCATGGACAAGAAAACTGAAACTCTACAGAACTGAACTGATTTGCCCAAGGTTGAAATATTATAATATTCAGATTTCCTAGGTTGTTAGGCCAGTGCAGCTCAAGAAAGCACCTGACTATATCTAGTAAAACCTTAGGACTTTTCCATTTGGTGGGTCTTTCCCATTTATTCCAATAGGTTTTTGTGTCTTTGACTCCAAAGAAGAAATGAGCTAATCGATTAAAGAGAACTAATCAGCATTTATCAATAACACAAAATACGTATTAAACCTACTATGTGCCAAGTATTCAAATGACTAACTCTTTGAGAAATTACTGAACCTTCCCACTGGAACTTCTAAACTCATTTCTCAACTCATAGGAATATTCAGCCATCAACAAGGCCTACTCTTTGAGTCTAATCCAAGAGCAATGCCTGTATGTACCTATCAGAGGTGGTTCTGCGGGATGCCATAAACAAAAGGACAATTGAGAACAGCATAGCATCAAAAGGTTTTTGAACCTCAGAAAACCCTGCCGTGTGCTTTTATATCCATGTTGTCACCGAGTGCTGACGTGATACCGTGAAGTGCTGTCTCCTTCACTTTTTTAAAAAGCATAATATGGAGTTTGGAAATGTTTTATGAAGTCAGTCCAAGATCACAATGATAATAAGAGCTGGGGTTAAGCTTTGAAAACAGGTCAATTTGACCCCAAAGGCAACATAGGTTTCTCTCTGTGCCAATGTTATTGAGACACTGTGTCATGAGCAACGAGCTGTAGACTTGGGTAACTTTGACTCTGAAAGTAACAAAGGTGGGGTTCATTTGGCCACAAAGGCAATTTCTACCCACTTGTTAACCATCTAATTTTCCATCTTCATCTTAGGTGTTTGTATTTTTCTGTATAAGTCATGGTCTTTATAATGCTAGGGTTTGGTTTTGGATGTAATTTGGTCTGAAGATTGATAGAAAGGAAAAACTGATAGGTAATGCAAAGAAGGGAGAAGAACATCCAGAGAACTTTTCCTAGTAAAACAACAACAAAAATGCAGGGCATGTATATTATAAGACAATGACACTTGAATTTCTTAGAAATCTGAAGGTCATTTAGTTTCCTTACAGATTACTGTGGTCTGTGCCCCGGAGTTCATGTGTTGGTGGTTTGGGCCTTTGTGTGGTAACATGAGGAGGGTGGGTCCTTTGAGAGGTAGAGGCTAGTGAGGGGTCCTTAGTTACCCAGAATAATTAAGGTAGCTCTCATGGACCCCTGAGTTAGTTCTTACAAGAGCGAGTTGTTGCAAAAGCTTGCGCCTGACTTCTGAGTCGCTCTGACTTCCTGCATGAGGATGTGATCTCTCACTTCTACCTGCATTACCACCCAGATGCCATCTGCAGTTATGGCCTCACCAGAGGCAGAGCCAATGGGGCTGTCTGATCTTAGATTCTCAGCCTCCAAAATTGTGAGCTAAATAAAACTTTGAAAAATAAAGCTATCAGACTTGGGTATTTGTTATAGTAACAAAAAGGGCCTTGTACACTGATGAACGCTAGCCAATTTTGCTACATGGTGAACTGACAAGAAAGGCGGATACCTTCTACTTCCTCACCCCCTCCTTCTTCTTTCTGCCTGTTTCCCAGGTGACTGGTTTCAGAATGTCACCATTTCTCAGTTGATATCTCAGCATCAAATCATTATCTTCAAACTTGTCTCCTACATCATTTTCATTAGCCCCTCTAAATTAATCTGATTCAGCTGAAGCTATTAACTGAGCTATGGCAGGTATCAGGAGTTCATCTTCTGCTGGGTGCCCTGAGGTCTTTGAGAAAAACTCCTTGCAACAGAGGCCAATTCTGTTGGTACTGTATTGATGTTCACTCATCAGCTGGTGACTCTCTATTAGCTCATCAAGTCCAGTTTTTAATGACTGAACCATGTCTATGACCGCAATTCAATTTCCACTCTGCACTTGCGGTTCCTTGATACCTAGGAATTCTTTAAAGCTGCTTGATCAGCCACCTGAGGCAAATGGCTTAGTCATTTTAAGTTTTATGAAACACCTGTGCACTTTGATCACAGGCCAGCCAGAGGAGAAAGTACCTCTGGAATCCTTTTCCTCAAATCATTGAGGAAGCACAGACCCCTCCGAGAGCTATGTGACATGAAATTTAGCAGGAGTGGGACAGGTAGTTAGGCATGCAAAAAAGGTCAGACTTATAATCAGCCCTCCAACTTACGATTAGAATGGTGCCCTTTAGGAGAATCGAGTGAGGTTGGATTTTCTCAGCTCGTGATTTGATGCTGCCCCCCCTCAAAGTGGCCTATTATGAAGTGGAAGAAACTTGACTCATTTTTGTTTTTCTTTGACTCCTGAAGCATATTGGTGGGTGTGCAAACACACTTGAGAGGACCTTCTTTTCCTCTTGAAATTTCTTCTTCCTCATTTTCTTGCCTTTCTCTTCCTTCTTTTTCTTTTTTCTTATCTACTTTGAAATACAATGCAGGCGCACAATTCTACAGAGAATCTGTTGGTTTGAGCAGAACATGTGTAATGTGAGAAAGAAGGGAAGAGCAGCCCCTGCCAGGCAGAAGCTGTCCTGGCAACCACAGCTAGGCCATGTGATTCTCCTATTAGACAGGATCATAGAATACTAAGCTCAGACATGGTTACTCTGAGATCATGACAAAATGAGATAAAGCACAGCCACTTCTAAGTAGATACAGATGAGATCACTGTGCTACCCACAACATAGTAAATCCCCTTTTCTTTAGAGCAAAGCAAGTTACTCCTGCTTTTTAAAATCACTCATAGCTCTATTCTCAGACTAGTCTTCCCTTGAGGTGGTTTATTCTGATACCCAGTATGAGTATTGTGCCCACCTGTTTGGCAGCACCCAGTGTAGAACAAACCCCTGCTTCCCCAGACCCTCCCCCAAATTATCAACCGAAGACCAAATCCTGAAATAGGTTCTTTATAAGACTCTCTTCTCGAACACTCCCCACCAGGTGCTCATCCAATCACACTCCAGCTAGTGACAAGCTCAGCATATTCAGATTCAGGAGTGTTCATGGTAGTTTTGGGTCACTAAAGAGCATTGACAAATGGCAAAAACAACTGACATTTAAATAGTAATTCACACTTTCAAAAACTTCCAGGTCTATGTTTTATTCAGTCCTCATGATAATACCAATCAGGAAGACAGGCAGGTAGAATTAGACCCGTTTCTCAGATCATATGATAGAGGCTCAGTGTGGTTATATGGGTGATATAAGTTCAAAATTTCAAATGCTTTAGTGCTTGAGTCAGGTATTTCTGTTCTGTATTCTGTACTTTTGCAACTGGCTCATCATAGAAATCCTTTAAACAATAATAATAATAATTATTATTACTAGTGTTTCATTAACTGGAGACCAGGTGAGACGGGAACAGAACTAGTGTATGCACTGTGATAAAGGAAAAATCTAGAATATCTTTCCTTGGCATTAATTTTAATAAAATGTTTTTGAGGAAGTAAGTTTACTATTTTTTAAAAGATGAGGTTTAAACATTTTGAAATTAAAATAAAACTTAAGGATATGTCAAGAAATCTGTATGTATTTGCTTAAGGGTACTCTTCTGGATCCTATCCTGACTCTTCAGGAATCTGCATTTTGTGATACTTAGGTGGAGCCAGGAGGCACCACTAATGTTCAACCATCCATTTCTGAATCAAAGAGCATGAAGCAAATGCCTAGGAGTGAGGCTGCAGATCACTTTTTGGGATGCTGAGGTCAAACCTATCCTTAAGGCCTTGGTGGTCAATAGAGTAGGTTACACTAGGTCCTTTAGAGATCTCACCAATTCTATAAGAAGTGAACTTTGGATTTGTCTTAGAATGTCTTCTAGTTCTTCTCTATGGCTCCAGGGCCCATTTAACTTTTTGGAGCCTGGCTATCTCCAGATCAACTCTGCCTATGGGACACTGAGGCGAATCTGGGCTTTCTCTTACCTAGATAGGACTCCTGAGGGACATGGGACTCAAGGGTTCTAGCATTCTCAGAACTGATCTTGTCCCGAAGCCGTCTCAAAACCCAACATGCATCTTGGAGTGTGTATTGATCATAAGAGTACAATGGCCTTTAGAGAATTGGAAGCAGACTGTTTACCTATGCAAGCTTCTGTTAACAGATCTATGTTACACATACACATTTTGGAAAGGCATAGTCTCCTCCCACATCCAAAATTCATCTAGACCCCAGGATGCTGAAACAATGTGCAGCTACCCGAAGCAGAACAGGAGAAAATTGTCAAGGACTACCCGCACTGACAAATTATGTACTATAAAGCTAGTTTCAAATGTGCAGCATGAAAGTGGGCATAAACTCCTTATGCTTACAGCTCTTTCATGACTATTGAAGCCAAACAATAATAATTCAATAATTACTTGGTAAAAAGTCAATATAAGTGTAAAAAAAATCTCATTGTTTAAATGAACATATCAATTCAAGGAAAGAAGGAAGAAACAATATTGTTGCTAACTGGGAGAATAGGTAGACCTCTCTTCTTTAGTTCTGCTATGAGCTAAACTGTGTCTTCCAGGTAGGTCAAAATCCTAATCCCTGGTGCATGAGAATATGACTGTCTGCGGGGTTTCTATAGATGTGATCGAGTTAAGAGGAGCTCACTGGGGGGCTGTAATTCAACATGGCTGGTGTTCTTTTAAGAAAAAGCTGGGGGAGGCACACATGGAGAGAGCCATACGATGACAGAGAAGAGGTTCAAGTGATATAGATGCAAGCCAAAGAATGCCAAAGACTGCTGGCCACCACCAGGAGCCAGGAAGAGAGAAGGAAGGATTCTACCCAGCAAGCATGGTCTGGCCAGCACCATGACTTTTGCATTTCTTGCCTCCAGATCTGTGAGCGAAAAGCCATACATCATTTGTGGTATCTTGTTTCAGCAGGAGGAGAAGACAAATACAGGTCTTTTAATGTTGGTTTTCCCACGTAACGTGGGTTATGCGATGAAGCAAATATCATGGAGAATTGTTGGTACACCACCTGTTGCAAATGCTTTCTTATTAGGGTTCCTGGTAATCATTTGGCCCTCAAGAGCATTAGTCCTTGCCAACCACCTCACTTCTTTTGTCATGTATCATGACAATTAAAGAAAGCACCATTGTTCAGTACCAAAGTGATTAAAATCACAAACCCAAGGGTAGAGGTGAAAGTGTCTTTCTTTCAGATTACCATTGAAATGGAAACATCATTTGAATTATCAAATAGACAACTCACAGACCCTGACTTATCCATGGACTCCTTTTGAAGAGAAAAACCAGCTAGATCTTGTTCATTTCTCATCTCTTTTTGCTTTCTCTGCTTCTCTGACTCCAGAGTCTCTCTGGACCCTGGCTGATAACTCATGGATCAAGAGTGGCTGGCTTCAGTAGAGCACTGTGGACTCCTACTTCCCACCAGCTGAGCAGCTTACTCCTGCAGGCAGAGTCTAGACAGTCAGCCTCCAGCACAGCCCTCTGCGACCCCTGTGAGAAGTAGTGCTGCTGTGCTTTCTCAAGGTCAGGGACATACTCTTTGGATCTATGGCAACTTCATATCCAAGAGCATAGAGCTCACCACTCTCACTGGGCCCTGTGAATAACATGGGTCTCCCTGTGAAACTCACTAGGGAATTTAAAAAGATAAAGTGTGATACTAAAATCAGTTAGCAACCAGTCTCCCAGGAACCTTCTAGGGGAACCACAGAGTAGGCAACTGCCTGCTAGGGGCCAGTATAACTATAAGGGATGTGTCTCTCTCACCAAGGCAAGACCTGCTTTGGCAGGGAGATACACAGGAGCAGGGCAGATATGCCAGAGCCCCTGGGGCCTGACTGGCAGGTTGGTGGCACTTAAGTGCTTTATCAGTACTCATCTGGGTTCTCTGAGTCTGGGGCAGCTAAGGATATGATGCACCACCTGCAGCAGTTAGTTACCTGATTAGTTTCCAGTTCATCTGTAAATATGTCGATGTTTCAATAACCAGCACAAGCAGGGTAGTGTATACACCTGAACATCAGCTCTGGTGTAACAACAACAGAGCACTGATTACGTGCTTCTAAGAAGTGCTTTGGAAGGGGCCAGGCATTTTGCAAGGCCTTGATTTGACTACGGTGATTGTAGTGAGATTAAGGGGTAACAATGTCCTTTCAAACATGGGCGGGAACAGGAATATCCGTCATTCTTCTGCAACCCAGCAACGCCCCTCTGGTGCATCCATCTGGCCCATTGTGAGACGAATAAAAAGTTATAGTCAAAGGAAAGAAAACAACTTTTAGTTATGCTGTCTTGTAGAGGCACAAATCATTTCCAAACAAGCTAAATGAGCACTAATTGAGAAACAGATGTCCAACTCCTTCTCTGGAACTCACTGGCTTCATCACTCAAATCTTTGCAGAAAGCAGTCTCCTAGGTACACTGAGGCGTACCTAAGATCACTGATGACAGACCCAAATCGTGCCCACTCTCCGCTCTCCTCTGCCAGGCACTTTTTCTCCCCATTATAATCCTCATGATAATGCCACTTGACCAGTGAAAAGCGCATCTGTCGGGACAATGTATTGAATCCCCGAACCTTACAGCACTAGGGGCTTTGGGGTGTTAATTACACAGATTGCCCATCAACTTTACTGTTACTTTCTTTCCTCTGATAAATTTTAAAAAATGTTGAGACTTCTAAACATGGATGCAATCGAACCAGAAGTTTTACTGTAAATATGGATAGGGATCCTGGGCTCTTTACAATAGCCATAACCACAGAGCTCTGGACAGCTGCTCCAAGGTAGTCTGGGAGGAAGCTCCAGGCGATCTGGGAGTCAGGAAGGTTTTGTTATACCAGTCCTGCTATACTGACCTGGGTGATCTTGAATTCTCTCTGTCAGTCTCAGCTCACACTGGTAAAAGTGGGGGATAATACTTGTTTTCCACGCCTGGTTGGTGTAAGGATGAACAACATGAGAAAAACGAAGGTGGCTCCAGAATCCCAGGCATGTGGAATGGGGTGTGTATGGCCACACACGGTGAAATTAACACTGGACTTGGCCCCAGAAGAACTGGGTCTTAGCCTCTGACTTGTCTGTTGTGTGACCTTACACAATTACCCTAAGCTTCTAGGCTTTGCTTTCTTCATTTGTAGACAGACCGCATTAGCCTAGTGATTTCCTATGTCCTTTTCAGGTCAGAGACCCCTAATTCTAACTCAAAACATGAAACAGATAAAACATGGCTCTACCAGGTCTTGTTTATTTGCCACATGGTAGCTGCAGTGTGACAAGGGGTGCCCGGATTCTGGGAATGCTTCCTGAGTGTCCAGCTTACAAAAAAAAAACCATGGACTGGAGAGTGAGTGACACCAGACAGCTGAGGTGTCCTTTCCCAGCCTTTGGACATTTTTAACTGTCTTTTCTTGCACCTCTGCTTCTTTGTCTTTGATCTCTGCTGCCCTGTTCTGCCCACTGACTTCCCTTGCTCTCACTTCCCTGCCCCTCAGCCCACACTCCAGCAAATGTGGCTGAGAAGGGACCAGTCTGGATGGCCTGGCTGGGCCACCACTGGCTCACTCAGCCCTTCACAGGTTATGAGTATAGACTGAAAACAACAGAAAATCAGGGCTCGTTTAGTAGTGATAAAAATTAACTGGTGGTGATTCAAGAAGGAAGTGGAGGTGTATGTTTAGCCCTCCTGTAAACACAGGAAATCCTCATGCCCTAGGCACTCTGAGAGGCTTGAGTTCACTGACAAACATGCTAATAATAACTCCAAGCTTAGCTAATATGTTTTATTTTCAAGGGCACTTTGTACTTTCTCAGCTATTATTTCCATTGCTCTAATGAAGTTGTTCTTATTAGGTCCAATTTACAGAAGGAGAAACTGAGGCATCAACAATCACATCATAAATGGGCTCTGGGTCTATAAAACAATAGAATGGTTTATGCTAAGTAAACATAATGGCTTATGCTAAGTAAACCATAGTAAAGAACAATATGCTTGGCTTTGAAATATTTACTTAATCTCCAGAAAAGTCCCTGGATGGAGAGGCTCTGAAGAGGTCACAGTAGTTGGGCCATGTCATACTGAGTCTGGAGCTCCAGCCCTGCACTGCCTCCCACTTCTCTCCTGCTGCGGGGCATCGGGTAGCTGAGGGGTGCTCAGGCAGGAAACCGAGGGAAACAGGAATGTGGAGTGATACTAACTGCAGTAAGACGCAGAGCAAGCACGGGGCTGAGCGGGAGTGAACCCAAAGTCATCTTGGTACGCTTGCCTTCTCAGAAAGGTGGGTTCTTCCTGGGCATGCTGAGATTTGGGGGCCAGGTCAGCCCACGCTGGCCAATTCGGATGCTTGTTTGTAGTGTGAACAAGTGCAGATGAAGACTGAGAAGGTTAAGAGTGGGGTCTCAGGGGACCACAGAAGACGGGCAGGAGCCTGCAGAGCTTCTTTAAGACTTCCGGTGGCTCCAAACCCTTTTGCCTTCAAGGGACCCTTTGTCTAACAAATGCATTAAAGATTCTATTTGTGGTTGGATTAGTATAAAAACAAATATGTTAATGTTACATATTAAACAATTTTATTCAACCCAAGACTTCAATTTTTTTTCTTCTGACTTTATAAAAAATTATAAAGATCACTTGTAGCCTTAGAAGTTCTACTCAAGTGGGCTGTGGGCAGTGTAGCCTATTTCTCATGGATAAGTGGATATTTGAACACTCTCTGCATTCTAGGACTGGAGGTTGCAGAAGCTGACCCTAGAGACCCACCCAAGCCTGTCCTAGCTAGACTCACCTAAGTTCACAGCGTTGGCCTCAGAGCATCTGTTTGAATATCTGGGAGTTGCAGATGTGCAACCTTTTTTACAAATGAAGACCCTTGAGTATCAGAAAGGCCACAGCCAAGCCATCAAAAATAGAAAAGCCAGGATTTAGACTTAACTCTGTCTCTTAGCTCATGGGTTGCTGCCTACTTCCCCATGTGTATCTCCCAGGCTATTGCTAAACAATACTTCTGCAGACCAGTGGGCTTCTTATCTGGGACCTGCACTAGAAACCTTTATGTAGACCTTAGCAAATATGGGCATTAATAAATAGGCAAGGGTGGACTAGTGATGGTAAATCATAGGGAGATCTAAAAATAAATTCTACTTAATGCAAAGGAAAAGGCCCGACAGAGATGCACAGAGAAAAAGAAATCATCTCCAGAGGATTAATGTTCTAGTAAACTGTAAGCTGCTTATGTTTTTCACCCCATTACCATAACTTTCAAATAACTGTCTCAAATGATAAAATGACAATTACTTTGGGCCAGATGCATCAGAAGCTGGTTGATGCTGTCCCTGCACAATCAGAAGTTTCCCTCATATGACTTCACAATGGCAGCGTGTTGTCTAAAGTGGAGACGCTGGATTAGCAGTCAGTGAGGACCTTTTACTGCTTTTCAAGCAACTTTGGGTCAATTTTCACAGTATGAAGCCTCTGATGTCAAAAGGCTGGGTTTGGAAGTTTCAGGTTTGCATCTAGGCAAACCTGAAACTTACTAGTGTGTAACTAGCAAGTAATTTAATTTCTCTAATCCCCTCACTAACAAGCTCCTAACCATCTCAGCCCTAAGAAGCACACAGGCTGAGGTTGAAATGACGTAAGGGTTGTAAACGGGGCTTGAACTACAAAGCAGCCCACATGCTTGTGACTTCACCTGTCCCCAAAAGTCCCCTGTTCTCAGACTTTATTGGTTCTGTTTACCTCTGGACATATTGAGTGGGGGTGGTCCCAGCTTCTCAAAAGCTGGTTCCCAACTCTTTCAGCCTTGGCCCCGCACTATCAAGATCCCCAAGCTGGGCTGCCTTACAATGGCAGTAGATTACACTAATTTGTTTTTATTTGACACACTTGGAATTAAGGCCTTTTGAAAGCACTATGCAAATGTATGTAAATGACTCCATTTCATCCAAAATAATGTACAAACAGTGTCCCTGTGTGGGCTTAGAAAAATCTGGTAGCCAAAGGCTGTTCATAACATCACAAGAATCAGAAAATACATTTTAAACTTCAGTTATATATTTCCAGAGGTTTTAGAAAAAATGAATGTTAGGGAACCTGGAGTTTATCTTGTAGCTTATCAGCAGAGTGATTATTGTATCTTTTTTTTTGTACTAGGAATTGAACTCAGGACCTCGTGCTTGCCAGGCAGATGCTTATGCCACTGAGCTATATCCCTGGCCCCTGTGTGCTTATTATTCTTTTTCAGTGCTCATCAAGATATCTGACATAAATTAAGCAAAAATTTTCACTAATTAATCACTCACCAATCCTGGTGCCAAGCACTTACTCATTGGAAGAGGGGTAAGATATGAGCTCTCTGTTAAGGGACTCTCCGTCTATGTGGCTGTTGGAGTTGGCATCAGTCTTTAGGCAGTCATGTGTTGAGTTTGAGCCCATTTTCAACAAAATCCAAAGACTGAGCTGACTGATGTGCACAAGACCCTGCACAACCTACATACAACTGACTGGGCATCCCTCCCCATTCCCCTTTCCATGCTGTCTCTACTTTCTGGGACACTTGTTATATAATATTTAGCATTCTTCCAAACATGCCTGGCAATCTTACTTCTGCTCCTTCTCTGTGCCTCTGATGCTACTTCTCTACCAAATACGGAAGGGCATTTATCACTGTTCCTGGTCTCCTGTTAGCAGATAGAGAAGAACATTTTGTTGACTCAATCTTTGAAAGCCACTGAAAATTAAAAGCAGGTAGACCTTCAGCGATCAATTACAAAATCCAATATCCTTATTCAACAAATAGGCAAACTGAGGCTTGGGAGAGAAAGGGACTTGATCAAGGCAGTAGAATTCAAGCATCCAACTTCAGTACTCTTTATAACAAAATGGATCATGCTTATGGTTTATGCCCAGAGGGACAGGGGCCTGGGAAGGAGAAATTGAGCTGATCCACTCCTACGGCTCACTGTGACAAGCAGTCTGTGTTTTTTAAATCCTTACCCTGGGTAGAGACTAGTGAGGGGTCCCCAAACTTCTAGAACAAGCCATTTCCTCCACAGGACTGCAATCAAGATACTACCATCAGGATGTGCAACCAGCCTTTGGATTAATAGCAGTAGCAAGGGCAGGCTATGTGTACGTTTAACTCTGGGTATAATCCTCTGCATAGCGCTATAACCCTCTCTCCTTCCTCCAGAGCCTGGATGACAGGTTCTCAACTCTAAAATCACCTGGGTGTGGGGACATGAAAAATATTCATGCTGACACTCTACCCTAGCTAATTCCATGCAATGTCAGCTACATTTTCAAAGTACCTGAAAGAGCCGGGTTGCAGAGAAGGTGAGAGAAACTCTCTTGTTCTAGTGAGAAATCCTTTCTGTGTCCTCTGACCTTATCACCAAGACACACTCCATTTGGTTCATTCCCTGTCGTGGCAGCACACTGATGCACCACAGGATGCCTCCTGCCTTGGGCTGAAGGACCAAGAGGGGCACAGAATATCACTTATCCTTGACAGTCTCTGGGCAGCCCTATTTCTTATCCGGAGGCCGCTTACTGCCGTTCATTAGCACTGCCCATTATGATTTCTTGCGGAAATCTCTCTGTCAGGTACAGCTGCACCAGGGCTGGGAACATTCAGACTAAGCTACCACAGCATCCAGCTAGACAGGGAGAGAGTCTACACCAATAGGCCTACAGACTTGCAGGGCCTTTTGTCAGATTGGAAAGTTATTTTGAGCAGCACAGCAAGCAGTGGCTACAGGAGAGGGGGAAAAAAAACTCTTGTGTGTTTATTATAACACAGTCCAAGATGATTGCCCCAAATGAGCAAAATATAATAGAATTGGTCCTGCCTTGCTGAGCATACATAAAAGGAAAAAAAAAGGACTTGGGCTCCAGCCTTCTTTCTATAGTCTGTTCCTGTTAGAAGAGGACATGATTCAATAGCACCTCTGGCAGACAGAAGGTGGCTGGGGAGAAAAGGTGGGGTTTCACCTTGAATTTAGGTGGCTACTTTAAATCTCAGGTTCAATAGCATAGGCTTTGGTGATATCTCCTGGCTTTGTTTCCTAATCAGAAAACCAGTCGTAGACCTTCTTGTGAGTGAAGGGCCGCACTGTTCTCAACTTCATCCAATCTCTTTGTTGCTTACATTTGTATAAATTTGTAGGCAAAAGTTTATTGCTTAATGGAGGAGTGGGGGGCAAGTGATGCTGTTTTTGATGCGGCTTCACAATTGGTCAAATAAGAGTGAAAAAAACAGTGAGGAGGAGTACAAACTCCCCTTTTAAACGACAAAGGAAAGTAACATTTTTGATTCCTTGCATTATTGTTTTCTTTATAAATTTAAGGCCAGATGCAGCAATTTATGGTTTATTATTCTTTCCTGTGGTGCTTGCTAAGAAATTTCAAAGCTACATCATTCCAAGTTTTTTTCCTTTTGTATTTCACTGCTAGCAGACACAGTTTGAATCAAGTCCTTAACAAAGAGACAAGGCTCAGACCCTGCTTGTTTGCTGAAACTGCTGGAAACCTTTTGATTTTCTGGGGAGCCACAGAGGTTGAAGGAGATTCTGCAGGCCTCAGACTTAATGATTTCAGTGATTTCGAAGGGAGCTTGGTTTGGTTTCGCAGGTAATGTGAGTTCATTTGCAATTTTCTTCTCTTTTTAACAGACTTGATATCGAATGGTGAAATTCTGGAAAGAGTGTGTGTGCGGATTGTGGGTATGTTAAAGCCAGAGGGTGTGTATTCTCTGTCTACACTCTGAGGAAGGGACGCTGGTCATGCATCATTTTTTACAGCTGTATTTGCACAGGTGGGGAAATAACAGTGTCATCTCGGAACGGCAGACACAATGATATACGTGTTCGGGGGCATCTATAGAGCACAGTGAATCATGCAACATATGAGTCAGCTGCACTATAAGTCAATCCTCGGGTTCCACCAAAAGCTCCTTAGGTAAGTAGAGAGGTTGCTTTGGATTACTTTGCAAGATGAAAAACATCCCCATATATACTCAGACCAATAAAGCAGCCATACAGGTGAGTAAAAACAAATCCTGAAAGCAATCTCAAAACTGGAAGAAACCTTAAAGTGTCTATCCTGGACACTCCTCAGAATGTCCAGGCTTTAGAACATCTTTGCATATATCAGCTTATGGCTTAGCTACTTTCCTTGATGGGTCCTCACTGCCTCCCCGAAAGCATTCAGTTTATCTGAACTTCTCAACGTCCAGATTGTTAAAAACTAGCTCCTCTGCTTTCTGGTGTTAAACCCAGCGCATCCACTGCCTGACCCTAGTTCTACACGCTAAAGCATGAATGACAAAAACAACTTCTCTTTGCATGACAATCTGCCAAGGTTGCCAAAAGCTGTTATACAGTCCATGTCATGCATCTGTACATTCATTAGGTAAACATGTATTAAGCACCTACTAACTGCCAGAAATAGAAACCAGGAGTGAGATGGGTAAAGACATAAACTCTGCTCTCACAATATAATGGGGAACCAGACACTCAATCAACTCTATTGAATCTGCTGCATTCCCTAGGTCCTGTAGGAGAGCGTTTTTATTGCCTAGTGAGAAGCGGAGAAGGCCTTCCAGGATAGTGGTCTTGGTCCTGGACTGATCATTCAAGCTGCCTGGCATATTCATTATTAGGAGATTTGCATGGTGATATCTGCCAGACAAAATGTCTGAGTCTCCATTAATGAAAGCTCTGACAGAACTATTTGGTACATTTCCATTTCCGGTTCAGACTTACTTTGCTTCACCTTGAGGAGGAAAGCCCTTGGGAGGGATCAAAGCCTCCAGAAGCCTGGCTGCGTGGATGTCTCAGTCACTTCCTCATAGGAACTGTCTGTTCAAAGGAGGCTCTTGTCTTGAAATCCCCATCTGTTATGCAGAGGCATAGGTTTCCAAAGGAAAATTTGATCCTTTCTCAATTATTTTGTCTACGGTGTGATTTATGTGGAAGAAAGTGACTATGTTAAATTGTGAAAGCTCTTGACTTGTGTGAAATTGAAAGAAAAGTGTGATTATCACTTTCTGGACTCCCTAGGTACATGTGAGTTGGAAACACTGGTCTTAGAGGTAGGCTACTTGTTAGTGCTGATCTCACTTGGGCAAAAACATCACATAGAAACTAAAAATACCAGAGTTGGAAGTAGATGGCTAACTATAGGCAAAATCCAGGGGCACAGGAGAAAATTCAGTCAACCTCCTGTTCCCTTCTGAACAATAGGATTTCTATAACCTTACAGAAAACAATTGTAGTGTCACCAAACCTTCCTTTGCCTACTTTCTGCTACTTCTTTGAGGCTATGTGTTAAAGAACAAAGCCTATGGGGTACTGGGTTGGGGGACCCAGACTAAAAACACTCAGATATTTACTTTATGCCTTTGTGGTTGCCACTTATACCATAGACTTAGTAGTTTGATCTCGAAATGGCTTTGGTGATAACTCCAATTCTGAGGGTTATTTGTGGTCCCAGTGGGGTGAGAGTTCTGAGGAGAGTCATGGCAATATTCCAGTGCACTGGGAAGAGCACTGCAGCATTTGTAGCAGTGACTCTAGTCGGTCCTTGATCTTAGAGACAATTTTCGGGGCACAGAGGGCAAGGCAAGACAGAATTCAATATGAAATGTAAGTGATGAAGGGGAGACAGATTAAGCTCTCAAAATTAGTAATCAGAAAAGAAGGTGAGAGAATAATCAGTCACACCTATTTTAAGTTCACAAAATCAAAGAAAATTATAAATAGAAAAGAATATGCTCCAGTTCTCCCAGGTCTACTAAGCCATGGTGGAGGGAGAAAAAGCAGTAATAGGAGAAGCATATGTTTATGCTTGTGGGGCGACAGTCTATAAATAAGAAGGGGGATCTGTTACCTGGATAGAGGCAATATTTCCCAGGCACTTTTCTTCAGATCACTGATCATGCTGGTCCTGATACTTTTCATTAAACTTCAGAGTTTTAGGCCTCATCTCTGCCACGTTAAATCTGAGTCTCTGGGGATGGGGGCCAGGACTGCACTATAACAAGCTGTCCAAGGTGATTTTTTTGTAAATGCTAAAATTGAGAAAGTTCTCACCCAGGTGCATAAACATCTACAAAGAGCAGTGCTGTGGTTTGGACCTCCCTAGAATGTCCCTGCCAAGCTGCATGGGGTCAGAGGTGGGGCCAGTGGAAGGTGACTGGATCATGAGGCTGCTTCAGCCAACTTGTGGTAAGAGGTGGGGCCTGGTTAGAGACTGGTCATTGAGACCATGACCCAGAAGGGTATATCGCCATCCCCAGTTTCATCTTTTGCTCTCTGCTTCTTGGCCACCATGAAGTGAGTAGCTTTTCTCCTCCGTAGGCCTTTTTACCATGCTGTTCTGCCTTGAACCCAGCAGACCCTTAACTACAACTGATCTAAAAGAAATCCCTCCTCCTTTAGGCTGTGGGTAGTGTTTATTTTGTCTGAGTGATGAGAAAGATAATTAAGACAAGTACTTTCCCCTCTAAAATCAAATAGCTTCATTAAACATAACAAGTCTGATATTTATTCAATATTAAGAGTAAATAGTATAGTTTTTCAAATAGCAAGTTTAATTTAATTTTATTTTTTATGACATTGAGGATTGACCTCAAGAGTGCTCTACCGTTAAGCTACATCTTTAGCTCTTTTTAAACAATTTTTAGTTTTGAGACAGGGTCTTGCCAAGTTGCTTGGGCTGGGCTGGAACTTGCAATCTTCTCTCAGCATCCAGAGTAATCAAAGTTTATTTTTGAATTTCATATTTTATATCTTCATGTGCCTGGGAATGTTTTCAGGATTCAGAAAAATATATACTGGAACAGGAATGACCTCTCAAGTGCTTTATTGCAAATAGATTTCTGATAGATTTCTCCTGGCAGTGTCTCTTCCCAAACACAGTTTGCCTTATACACCGCAGGCTGACCAATCTTTCTGAAGCACAACATTATTCCTTTTGCAAAAATCATCAATAGCTTCCCTACTGCCTCTAGGATAAAGATAAAACTCTTTAACTTGGTTCCAAGGCCCTTCATTGTCCCCCCTACCTGCTAATCCCCTCTTACATTCGCCTACACATGTCCAAACTACAGCAAACCTAGATTACTTGCTACCTTCATCTTGCACTGGCTGTTTCCAGATCCCCAGCACATACCAAATTTCATCAGTCATTACTTGATTCTTTCAGCCTAGATGAAACTTACCATCCTTCCAGACATCTAAGTGGTGCTTCTCTATTAAGCCTTTTTTAAAAAAATTTCTCCATTGCTAGTGTATTATCCAAATCTTCCATCATTTTGGGGGGAGTCTATGCCCATGGTGCACATGTTGCTGACAGTGTAGTTTATATTTGCATATTTGTCTCTGAACCTTGAAGCTCCTGGAGAACAGACTCATAACACACTCAGTTATGT
Source organism: Dinomys branickii (assembly GCA_004027595.1). Classification (NCBI taxonomy): domain Eukaryota; kingdom Metazoa; phylum Chordata; class Mammalia; order Rodentia; family Dinomyidae; genus Dinomys; species Dinomys branickii. Next base: position 119,461 of record PVLD010003999.1, read on the forward strand.
GTCTCCCACAGGAAAGAACTTAACGAATGCTTACAGAAGACACACGTAGCGGCGCTGTCAAATGTTCTGTATCTGTAATGACCCACAGGGCAGCCACTAGCCACAACAGTGACCACTGGGTATGTAAAACTGTGGCTAGTATGGCTAAGGACCTGAAATTTTAAATTTTATTTGATTTTAGCCAATCATTTACATTTAAATAATGGACATGGTTAGTGACTGCCCCCCGGATAGGATAGGCAGAGAACATGTCTAGTCAAAGAAGGTGCCCTGCACACGGAAACCCTGCAAACCCCCCACCTCACCTACAGCACTTACCTGGATCCTGCTCTGGTTTTCTTCACTTTCTTCTGTACCCTTATCTCCTAACACCTGGCCTCTTATCTGCTTCATTCTAGCCATGCTTGGTTGGTTTTCTTCCCCCAAATAGGCCTGTTCAGTCAGGCTTTGAGGCTTTTGCTCTGTTGTGCTCCTTGCCGGGAGTGCTATTCTCTCAAATCTCATTCAGGCTGGCTTTTGTCATCCAGGGCTCAGCTCAGATGTCACCTTCTTAGAGAGAACTTCGTTGATGTGCCACCTAAGGGAGACTTCTCCTCTCGCTCAGCTTCTTACATTGTCCTTATAACACCTTTACTATTGGAAATCATCTTGTTATCATATTACTGCCTCCTTGTTGAACTCCTAATGAAAAGGTAAGTTTCTGCAGTGAGGAAATGCCCCAAAGACAATGCATAATAAAATCGGTGGGTGAAAGCTTTATGAGAAACAGGGTATTTGTATGGTCTTAACGTATCTCCCCACATAATTAAATGTAAAAGGTAAAACAGTAACTACTGAGAACATAATCAAACTATTACTTAACCAGATGTTAACTCCTCCAAGTGTAACCCGGGATTATTAACATCACCAGGGACACATCTTGACATCAGGTACTTGCTTGATACAATGCTACTACTGTGGTCTCCCAGCAATAACAGCGATGACCATCACTACCACCACCACAAAACAAAACCCCAGTGCAATCAGGAGAAAATGTGAGACAAACTCAGGTTGGACCAAAGGCTCTCACTAGGGTAGGGAATAAGGCTAGTTGTCTTTCAGTCCCCTGAAACTAGTGCCTACGATGCAATCTAGGTATTTGATTGAGTTAGATTTAATTAAAGTAGTTAATAACTTGGATTAAATGCAATAGTTGGGCTAACACATGCAGTGCCCTCCCAAGAGAATTTTCTGGCATTTGTGGGCAGGTTAATAACTTTGGCTGCTGGCTGGAACTGGTGTAGTCTAAGGCCTGGGTCCTGAGGGCTTGCTTAAGTGGGTCTCTATGGACTGCTAGAAGTTGGGGAAAATTAATTCAGCAAAACATACCCCATACTGGACGACCTGCAGAACTCAGTTATTTTCAGCTGCAGTACATATAAAATTATAAGCTGGGTTGTCCCCCAAATATAAGGATATAGGAAAGACTCAAAATTTGCAATGTCTTTCTAATAGAAAGAATAAAATTTCATTGGCATTAATTACAAATATCAACTGCTAAATCATATACCTAGTAATATATTCCTTTTGTTCTCAGTAAAAACCCTATGAGGTTAGGTTAATGTATCTGCCTCATAGATAAGGAAACTAAAACTCAGAGAGATGAAATTGCTGGTCCTGATTCACACAGCAAAAAGTCATAAAGTCAAAAAATCAGACCAGCTTTGTCCCATCCACAGTTCTTGAAAAAGGTCCTAGACATGATCTAATTGAACTCTATACTTCTGTGCCGCATCATTCATGTTGCTAATACTAGACGTTTGCAGGTGAGACAGAGGAAACTGTAAGAGGAAGTGGCCCTCGCCGTGGTCTCTTTCACTAGGTGCTGAAGCAGGAGGCTGATGGGAGCGATATACAGAAAGCCCAGGGGTTCTGCCAACACTGGAGTCCTGACTTGTCTCAGATAGTCTTTCAGCTGTGAGATCCATCAAGGCATTTACTCTTTCTAAGCCTTAGCCATGCTCAGATTTTTAGATTATGAAGCTATGAAAGCATCCTGTTACCTTGGGAGAACAGGAAGTGGGCTTTTAAACCTGGTTTCTATGGGTTAGGCTTGAAGTTAAACAGAGCATTTCGGTACCTGTTTGGAGCAGGATGGATGTAAAAATTATTCAACTGGTGGAAATGCTGCTGTGCCATGGTGTTTATGGCCATCTCATAATCTCTTATCTCTCTCCCTCTCCTCCTTTTCTTCTTCTCCCTCCCTCGCTCTCATTTCAGTAAGAACTCTTGTTAGCATCACAATCAAAACGACCTAATTGGTTGCAGAAGTGAACGTGCACAGTGTCCCTAGGGGAAAACTTAGTACAGATGTGAGAAAGAAAAGATCAAAAACCACTTGACTAACCAAGAAAAGTCGGAGAAACAGGAATTCAGAAGCCTCTATTTATAACTATAGAATCTGAAGTTCTTGGTTATGCTCTTGACCAGGCAATTATGTTGCAGAAACGGCTTTTCTACCCTTGCGTCGATCTTAAAATGAGAACAGATTCAGCTAGGCTCTTCTCTCAAACAGGCTTTCGCCTCTGTAGTTTTCTCAAGGACCCCACATTCCTAGTGTGATGCCAGTTCAGGGAACAGAGCAAAAAGTTTGAGACCCAAGCAAGAGCTCTAGATTTAGAATTGAACCTCCTTTGCTTCCAACAGCCTGATGTTGTGTAAGTTACTCAACAGTTTTGAAGCTCAGCTTCCTTTGCCTATAAATGGAAATACCACTTTTCGCCCATTCAAATGGTTATTGTTCAACACCATCACCCAGAATATGTGTTGCTAGGTTGTAGAGGAACTGGAATCCTCAAGTATTGCTGGTGGGAATGTAAAATGGTATAGCAGCTGTGGGAAGCAGTTTGGCTAGTGCTTAGAAAGTTAAGCATAGAATTACTATGTGATCCAGCAACTCTGTTCCTAGGTATATACTCAAGAGAATAGAAATCAGGTACTCAAATAGGTATTTATGCACTCCCATTTATAGCAGCAAATAGGATAATCAAAAGATGGAAAAGTGGTCAAGTTTCTACTGACAGATGAATGGGCAAACAATATGTGGTATATTTTGTAATGGGACATTATTCAGTCAAAAAGGAAAGTAATTCTGACTCTAACATGGAGAAACCTTGAAGATATTATACTAAGTGAAATACATTAGGCATAAAAGACAATATATAATGCCACCTGTGTGTAGTATCTGAAGTAGTCAAAATCATAGAAAATGAAAGTGGAATGGTAGTTTCCAGAGGCTGGAGAGAGTGCAGGGAAGAGTTATTGTTCATCTTATGCAGAGTTTCAGTTTTACAAGATGAAAAGACTTCTAGAGATGGATGTTGGTGATGGTTGCACAATAATGTGAATGTACTTAATGCCACTAAATTGTACATTTAAGACAACTTAAAAGGGTAAATTTTGTTATATATATAATATATATTTTGGGGGTACTGGGAATTGAATTCAGGACCTCGCACTTGCCAGGCAGGCATTGTGCTGCTGAGCTATATCCCTGGTCCCTGTGTTACATATATTTAACCACAATAAAACAGGTTATTTTTAGGGTTTAGGGTATCATCATTATCAAATTAGATGTCATATATACCTATAACAATGCCCATCAAATATTAGTTGGTCCCTATACATTGGTTTTCTTCTCTATACATAATACAGAATTTATGCAAATCTCTCCTTGACCTCTCTGGTAGGAGATTATAACTGAATAGTGGGTCCATACCTGGAGATGCTATAGAATAACATTTCTACATGAAAATGATCACTCCAAGAAGGAAGATGCTAATTACAGGTCATTCTACAGACTCATATTTCTTCCATCACGTGCCTTTAAAACAATCAACTTCTTGAAGCAAGCTGAAAACAGGAAGACCCACTGGAGGGGCTGTTGTAAAATTCTCTTGAGGTTAAAATAGAAATTGAAGGAAAACATTCTTCTTTACCCACACAGTCTACTAAGTCAAGAAACATTCTAATGTTAGCTTGACTCAAGCGTGGAAGCTGGATTTGTATCCAGCAGGCTGAACATGCTTCTGCCACACATACCCACCTGTACTCAGCTGACCTTCAGAAACATGGTCAAGAGATAAACTGTAGGGCATGTCTCTGGATTAGGAACAGGGAGGGGCTCTTTCACTACTGGGAAGTGGCCTTTTAGGGAATAATGTCAAAGAGTGCTTTTCTGACGCTTCTTCCAAATCTAATATTTAGTTCCACCTGCAGTCTCTATGTGTGGACAGGCTGCAATCTCAAGGTCTGAGACTGAACACCTCCAGCCAGGCCCTGAGCACTGCCACACACTTGTCTAGGCCTAGCTGGCACTCTGTCATCTTCTAATGTTACGCTTTCTCAGATGGCACCTTCAAATACCATGACTTGGGGAGATAAAAGCAAAAGTAACAGTGATTAAGCCAGTGCCTACCATGTGTAAGAGGCTATACTAGGAGCTTTATATACATTATTTCATTCAACCCCTATAGCAATTCTTTGATGTTGGTACTGTTATTTCCATCTTATGAAGAAACTAAAGATTGGAGAGATCTTATTCAATGTGGAAAAAATCATTCATATACTGCTCCCCCTACCCTAACCTCTCAACATCTTCAAAATACTTTCAGTGCTTCAGGAAGCTGGAAAGTCTATGATGGTGTTCTCGTTATGAGGAACTATGCAAGCCTTTCAGTGTGCTTAGCTTATTGAGAAAAAGATTCAAAGAAAGACAAATGGAACCCAGAAATCTGTTTTGGAAACCCATACCCATGTTGGGCATGTGGCTCCTATCGTATTTTTACAATGTTTGCACTCGCACGTGCGTGCATACACACACACACACCCACACACCCACACACACACACATACTTGTATACATTTGCATTTTACAGTCATTTCAGGTCCAGTTGTGTGGCCTGAAAAGATCATCTATACCATGATTAGTTGACTTCAAAATCAACAAGGAAGACATCTGTTCTATCACATCGGCTACTCAGGTTCACACATGCTGTGCTGTTTTGATGCACAGAACTTTTAAATGTTCTGTTAAGAGTTTGTAATAATTTCTCATGTGTCCATCCCAGCACTCTGGGCTAACTAATCATTACTGCTTAAATCTTCTATCTTTCTTTTGAGGGACTCTATGCCCTTCATAGAGACTGTACTGATTCCATAAGTTCCTCCAGAACAATTTGAAGGTTGAAATTTTCTTATTGATCCACGTAATGTATTGGAAATATCCTGTTGTTCCCTGTGGATTGAATTAGGAGACTTCAGTGATGTCTACTTCACGCAGACCTGGGTGACAGCAGCTTCATTTCACAGATAGCGACTTCACAAGTGAACCATAGCTGAAGCGTCCATTATGGTCTAGGTCCCCTGGTGCTGCAGAAAATGGTCAATAATAATAAAAGTTGCCAGCATTATTGAGAGGTTACATTGTGTGAGAGGCTGTGCTAAGTAGATGGTACAGTTACTATTTAGCCTTCTCTTCCTTTGTTCGGTGCTCCCATTTCTCATACTCTAAAATATCCATTAGGTGTCCACCTCCATAAGCATACTTGGTTCTAACCAAACTGGGTTGTCCCTGGTCATGCAGTGCCATAGTTTCTCATTTTAACAGATATAAGGGTCATGTGGGAAACATTTCAAAATGCAAGTTCCTGGGACTCATCAGAGATTCACCTTTCATATGTCTAAATGTATATTATAAATTATCAATGCCTTCAGTGTAGGCCCCTTGGGTTGTAAGATGATAATCAGTGATACAGGATATTCAAGGCCATTCTTATTCTACACTGAATCTTCCTCCTCCACTCACTCCTTAACATTTACTAACAGGCTAACATAATGAAGAATCTCATTTCTGTGGTGCTTTCATAGTTTGAAAATCCCTTTTACAAATGCTCACATAGGAAGTATTAGTCGCCATGTAAATTCTGTCAGCAGGTAAAGGGGGAGTCAGTGGACACCGGTCTTGTCTTCTCGGTCATCTGACCACAGTGTCCTGTTGTGTTTAGTGAGTGGGCTGGAGAGACCTTGAAATTTGTGTGCAGAAAGCCCTATCCCACCTTCAGGTGAAAATTTTTGATGAGTACAAACTGATTACTCTAGCAATTTATTGGCTAAAGGTGGACATGTTCTGGCTAATGAGATAAAATCAAGTGTACTGGGAACATTTTTTCTTTTAACTTGCCTTTAACGTTCCAGAATTAAAAAAAAAAAAAAAAAAGAACAGCTTCTGGAAGTGGATACCTTTGATGCTGCTTTCTTTCTGGAACTTAATAATGAATAGTTATCTTGTAACTTCAAAGCAACAAGGGTAAAGATGAAAGCCAAATGCTAAATACCGTGGGACAAGAAGATAAAAAAAGAGCTGAGGCCACCACAACTAACAATAAACTTTTGCAAAAATCCTCAGCACCTGCACACATCTGAACTTGTTTTTAAGCAAGAAAAGTCTCTGGTATGAATTGAATCTTCTCTATTACCTTCAACTAAAACCATTCCAACAGACGCTGATGTTTTATAATTATTAAAATCTCTCTTTTGTAGAAAACAGCCTCAAAGAGGTAAAGTAACTTACTCAAGATTTCTTAGCAAGTAAATGGTGGGTCCTGGACTTGAACTTGAACTGACTGACTACAAATCCTGAACGATCCACCCTGGAGCTTCACTGTACAATGAATGGTTTTAGTGACTACCATGTAACACGAGTGCAAGGGATTCGGTGATGAGTCTGGATTCTTTATCTCACTTTGGAAGAACGCTTGTTCATCTGTTTTCTAAATTAGGCTTTCATAAAAGATATAATTTAAAGAGGTTTTGGTAATTTAAGACAGTTTGAAGTAGAATAGCATTATGTCACACTATTTTCCACTTATGTATAAAGCATTATTGGTATAAAGAATATAACTCTTGATTTCTTTATTTCTCCATACATTTGTCTCCTAGTTGCAGACAAGGCATATACACATACCACATTATGGTGAAATGAAAGAGTTAAACTATAGCCTTTTAAGTGTATTGGCTACTTTTTTACTACAGTATGTCCCTGAAAAGTGTTACAAAGAAAATCACTATACAATGATTCCTATTTCCCTCATGAGAATTATGTCATAAAAGCATTTTGCTCTTAGCCCAAAACTTAGGATCTAATTAATTATAAATATAGCCAATAATAAGGCACACCAGCAAAATGTAACATCATGTGAAAGAATAAAATGATGCTCCAAGTCCTATAAAATGGGAATAAATATATTGAACATATTATAGCACATTTGGGCTTATTATATAATCAAAGTAGTCATACAACATATAAAAATAAAAATCTACACTGTAAATCTAAATTAAGCCATATAAACATTAATAAACCAAAACCATGTGCAGAATGATAGTTTTATTTGCTTCTTTTCAAACTTGGATAGATTTTTCTCAGGATATTTTAGATGAACCCTTCTCTTAAACATGTGAACTATCTAAGGGAACTAGTATTTATGCACTCCCTTGTTTTAGAAGGATCACTGTAGCAAAAAGTTTTCTGAATACTCCATTACATCCAACGCCAGGGAAAAATGATGACTCTTGTTCAGAAATACACAATAGTAAGTGTATGGGGTACTTTTCATATTCAAAAATGTTTTCATGTGAAAGTTTGCTGTTAGTTTTTGTTCACTGAAAGCTCTTCATGAAGGCATCTACTTTTGTTCATGAGGATAACTGTTGCAGCAATCATAAACTAGAAAACTGGAAATCTACTTAAAATGGTGGGTTTCAGACATTGAAAAACAAACAGCCATGAGACTGAGGTCCATGAGAGAGGGAAATTAATGAATTGAGCCTTCTAACTTTCCCAGATTATTGTCTCGAATCAATTTCCAGGATGCACCATAGGAAGAGTAAAGCCAAGTGGAGCATGGCGACCATGCCCATCATAATGTTTTGGAGCAGGAGAGGTAGTTCTGCTGATCTGGTAAGTAGTCAGGCCCCTTGTCTTCGGCTGAACAACTGCTAAAATCAAGGCTCCAAGTGATGTGTTTTTCCACTGGCTGGAGTAGATAGATCGATTAGTTGATGACCCAGTAGAGTGTTCAGAAGAGTCGCACTTACATAGTAGTAGGGTGAAGTTAGTTTCACAATAAAGATTGCCCTGGACCTGATACAGCAAACTTTAAAGCAATCCTTGTGGATTAAACTGACCTACAAGTTACTTAGCAGCACATTAGAACAAAATCCAACATTCTTTAAGGGAACATAGCAAACTCCAGCTCCCAAAATATAAACTTACACAGTGTCTAATATCTAACAAAAAGTGACCAGGCACTCAAATCAGAAGAAAGTCTTTAAAAGTCTTTTTATCTTTTAAAAAAGCTGTTATAAACCTTACATGAGAAATCCAAAGTATAAATAATTTAATGAGAAAAATAAAAGATAGATGACAGGAAATAGGAAGGTAGACCTTTTGCAGATGTGAAGGGGGCCGAGGGATGGAGGGAGTCAAGAGGGAGGAGAGGGGAAGGGGAAGTAAAAGAATAAGATTTGATATGCAGCTATAACAGCTCCCCACAATGAAAGTATTCATTACGTACTACAAACAAGTACTAATAGAAAAACTTCAAAAATAAAAATAAAACTTTTTAAAAGATTTGACTGTTTAAAAGCAAAAGTAATGACAATGTATTGTGGGTCTTACAACACATAGAATTAAAATGTGTGACAATCATAGTAAAAAGGCTAAGGACTGGGGATTAGAAATGTGCTACTAATAAAAGGCATTTACTGTGCATGAAGTCATGTTATTTAAAGGTAGACTGTAAGATGTAGCTAAGGAAACGTAGGTAGAGCTACAATGAAAATACTACAGAAACACTCCAATTGTCTGAAGCCCTTTATGGACATTGTGTGGACAGCTTGCCTCTTCTGTTTTAGAAAGCCATGAAAACTTTAGCATAAGCCTTAAAAAATATCTCACAAGCCCCTCTAAAAGTGTTGACACCAGGGTTCCAAAAATCCATTATCTCTCTAAGTACAGAAAATCATGGACACTCCCACCCCACACATTGCTTTATCTGAGAGAAGAAACTTTGAATACGTCTCACAGATATATGCACACCTTTGGATACATGTAAATGCTACCATGGTGCAAATCTAATTTAAGGTGACATTAAGGTTTTAAAAAACCAATCAGTTTTTATGAGTAACAATTACCCGCTACTAAGTGAGAGTTATTAAAAAAGGTTCCTCAATTCTTTTTTTTACTTACTTTAGTCCTATGGATTCAAGTTAGTATTAAGATGCCATTCCACTACTCCAGTGACACTTTGTAGTCACCGTCAGGTGTGTTCCATTATTATAAAATATATTTCTACATGCTACAGACCAAACAAAATTTATAGACATATTGTTTTATACAGCTGCTTTTTGCTTTTTCCTCCAAGCCTGAGAAATTTTTTCCTTTTTCTTACTTTAAAAATTTATATTTTATTCAGTTATAAATCAGTATAACACATAAACAATAAAGGAAACAGAATCATAGAGCAGATATTGGGGAATTAAAAAATGGATGTTGTTATGGTTGATACATTGTGCCAACTTGGGGAGTCTAGAGGTTTGGCTGAGTGACTCAGCAGGAAGCCAGGGTGCTTACTTTGTATACATCCTGAGCCTGGGGAAGAGAAGGGCAAAGAGATTGTGTGAGTGTTACACGCCCCCTGGGTGGGGTTAGTCTGTTTACAACGTAAGGGAGAAAAAGGAGGCTGCTTTCTGCTGCCGTGAATGTTTGCCCTATGCCACGTGCTGCTTTGCCTCTGAGCCAGCCATGTATGGACTGAAACCTTCACAAACTGTAAGCTAAATAAACCTTTCCTTCCTTCATTTTGGATATTGGGTATTTTGTCTCAGCAATGAGAGAAAAGTAACCAAGACAGATGTTGTATTACAAAATGATGTCTTCACTATTGCTACTCAGTTATACAAATGATGGCACGAGTAAGAAATGCAAAGATAATATTATGTAATACAAGAGCCATTGCTAATCCCCTACTATCCTCTGTATAATTGTGTATTTCCTTCATTGTTTTTGAGATAACTGAGTAAAAAATATGAAGATGATATTATGTAAAACAGCATTCATTGTCAGTCCCCTACTACCTTCCCCATAATTTGTGTATTTCCTTATTGTTTTTGTGTTATTTGAGTTTATATTCTCTTATCTTTAAATTAAAAAGATATATTTTAGTTTTGATTCTCAGTTTTGAGGAGGCTAGAAGCCATGAAACCACTGTGATAAACTAAAAGGCTTGTCTTGAAGGTTTGAGACTCTCTTTTATAAGAAATAAGCAATTAGTGATGGTTTCTCAGAGGTGTGACAAGACAATAATCATCTCACAAGTTTTCCATTTGGTGAAAGTGAGGAAGGAAACAGGCAACGGGTTTATTCTGAGGTTTATTGACTAAAAATATATCAAATAATTTGAAGTCACTCATTCAATTGTCAATGTGGCAGCAGGGAGTTCTCGGTGTATTTGGATTATTAAAGGGACCACACCATATATTTTACATCAATAATCTGAATCTATGCTTGACAGCATAAGTCATCTATTGATAGGCTATTATTTTATCTTTATTGCATAAACATATATGCAAGCATAATTGTATGTGATATGTGATCAGCATTCCTTTTATATTGAATTTCTACATCTCCTTTAACTTGATTCTGGTGGGGTTTCTATAATTTCACCCATCTTTCCTCTCTAAATTAATCACTATGCCTTCCTTTTCATATAATAACTGATTTATCCTGGGCACATGGCCCAATATGGGTCAGTCTTTTTCCTTTTTGTGGAATAACATGGATGGTACATGAAGGGTCTTTGGGGGGGGGGGGTCAAGAGCACTGAGAGCTGAGTCTGACAAGAGCTTCCAGGGGCTGTCTTGTGTCTATTAAGAAAAGTCAAAATGGGAAAAAGAGGCAAGGAGAGCTGAAGAATGCAGAGTCCCACCAATGGTAATTAATACACTGTTTAATATGTGTAGAAAACTTACTATATATTTAGTACTGTTGTTGGCCTTGGGAGTGTGGCAGTGAACAAGCTCCCAAAATACTTACATTGTGGGAAATTCTTGAGTCCCATCATAGGGCAAAATCTGGAGCTGCATTCCATTATTCTATGCTTTTTAGTTACACGAGCCAATTAATCTTCCTTTTCCAACTTAGTGTATCACAGATTTCTGTACTTTGCAAGAGTTCAGGCACATTCTCTACTAATTCTAGTTTAAGAATACTGCGAGGATGATAAAAAAACAATGAGCCTATTTAGGACTGAAGCTTGGAATTACCTAGCTCACTCTTTCTAGTGTAAAAAACCTATCAGTCTATCAAGACCAGTGCTTCTCAAAGCATGTCTCAGTTACCCTTTGGATTACTCAGACACACTTTCAGGGAATCCCCAATGGTAAAACTGTTTTCATCATAATAATAAAACATCAATTTAATTTTTCACACATGTTCTATCCAGAATGTAGAGTTTTTCAGAGCCCACACGAGTTCTGTTAAAGTAGATATCAGAAAGCCTTCTACAGCTGGACGATAGTGCCGCTCTTCTCACCAAATTTGTTTTAATTTTGGTATAGGTTATTCGGTATAGATTATTTTTAAAAGATTTGGTTTAATGAACATATGATAAAAATCAATAGTTATAACTCACATGAATTAAACTCTCTGGGGTCCTCAAATTTTAATATTGTAGGTGAGTCCTGAGATGACAAAGTTTGAGAACTGCTGACTGGGCACTTGGTGGGGTCTGGGGGTGGTGTCCGAGGTCATTTTCTGTGGTAAAACTGAGAAGTTAGGGAGATACAAATTAAATGAATGTCAGATTACAGAAGGCATAAGTACAGCGTAAGTTCAGGCAGAGAAATAGCTGTCTTTGATCCTTTTAAATGAAAAGTTTCTGCTTCAAACTGAACTGGCACAAAACAAATCAGTAACTGCCTTACAGCGAGCGGCACAGACCAACTTGTCTTAGAAGTGGCCAGCCCTAACAAGGCCTGAGATAATACAGATGATGCGACTTCCGGGATGATGGTGACCAGGTGAGCGGCAGAGGGAGACTCTCCCAGAGACCGATCCTTTGCGCGCAGGTGCCCGGTCCGTGGATGCAAAATTCCAACTGATCGTGGTGCTCTCCGTGGCCTGAGCATTAAAGGGTCGGCTGAATAAGCCGCGGCGAGAAGTGGGCGGATCCTGAGAGCTGGGCACCCGAGGCGATCGGCGCTGTGCTTGGGCCGTAGCTCGTCTCAATTCGCGTACAGCCGAGAGAGCGATTGTGGCAGGATGGACCCTCCCAGCTCCAGAACCCGATCGGCTCGGAGGTGGCTGTAACCAGGATTTGTTGGAGGCGGCAGAGCACAGTAAACTCAGAGAACGCACTCCTCGGGCAGACTGCGCCAATCTGGGCAGCGGTCCGGGATCCTGCTCAGAGCCCCGCCCCCGCAGCCCACGTGAACTGTGGCAGCTGCAGTTGGCAGCTCCTGTGAGAAAGCCGAGGAGGCAGAAAAGTGCCAGGGAGCGCCAGGATCTCCAGCCGGCATGAATCTCGGAACGGGAGAGCCGAGTGAACCACCGCAGCAGGATTTCTGAGTCGGGAAGAAGCTCAATCCAGGGAGATACATCTGAGCGGCATTCCTGTCTGCATGATCCCAGGGTGAGGTGATTGGGCGCCCTGACCAGTTTTTTCTGAGTTGGGAAGAAGATCAGCCCAGCGAGAGACATCCGAGCAGCTTTACTGACTGCAGGATCCCTGGGTAGGAAGAGCTGGCTGGGCTTCCCATTGGGATTTGTTAGGGGGGGAGGAGCTCCACCCAGGGAGGAACACCTGAGTGGCCCCCTGCCTGCAAGGTCCCTGGGGCGGCGAGCTGTTTATGTGCCCCAGCCAGGTCTCGGGGTAGGGAGTAGAAGCAGAAATCTCATCAGACAGCTTAAGGGACATTCTCCCAAAGAGAAGGAATCATTGGAGCAGCCTCTGCAGCAGAAATTTTCCTGCTGAACTGCCTGGGGAATTTATAGCTCCACATTTTGAATCTGATACCCAAAAATGGGAAA